>JAIPRL010001320.1:382-87363 GCA_025469235.1 Pemphigus obesinymphae
GGGTACGGGGCTATTTTTAGATTATTTTTAAAATGTACATAAATATTTTTAAATTGTTAGATTTTTATTTTTCATAATATTTCTTAAAAATTGCCTATACAGAACCCCTTAAAAATCGCAGGTGTTGCGACCTCTTAAATATATAATTTAAAAAATTAAAACAAACGTACATTTGGGTTATACGTACGTAATGTATTAAGTACATAAAAACCTCTGAATTTTAAGATATAGGATTATAATATGGCTCTTATATAATAATATCATTCCTCTCGACCAAGTAATATATCATAGTGTTACTGTGAAATTTCGATTGATTCAGATGATTTAGATTGTTCCGTTTGGATAATGGATCGACTTTGATAATATCCAGTTCTATGAAATAAAATAAATTTCCTATTTATTACACGTTCAGTTGCATACATTATTCGTGGAATACAAAATTCAGTGTTTTGTAGTCCATTGAAATTTAAAAAAATCACAAAAATAAACTTTTGATTTTCGACTAGGTACAATACTATACCTATGTTTTTTAGTATCAATGAGACACGGGTACCTCGTTCACACATCCGACGGCAAATACAATATTATTTCCAAATCTATTACTACATAATATATACCAAGTTTGCCATTAATAGCTATGGACTAAAATTGAAAGTTCGTTTTGAAATACAAAATAATTCTAGTTTAATTGTTATTATACCTAGTGATATTATGTCACACAGCTTTGAACTTTTACAATACATTTTTTTTTTTGGTAAATAAAATGTTTATATTTCAAGAATTCTAATATAATGTAATAAACGTTAAGTAGATATACCAAATACATTGTAATATAAACTCGATATTTCATCGAACTCTGTGCTGTAGACCTTAATTTGTATACCTGAGTAGGGTTAGGAGTTAGTGCGTTACTAAGGCAATAAACTATACCAACAACAACAGCAAAAAAAAAAAAAAAACGTGAAAATAGAATAATTGTCATGTTTTACATTAATTGTTACGATATCCGTTGTATTTTTTGACGTTTTACACGATTTAGCTGGTGAATTTACCGCAGTTTACTATTTGGTCTTATGCAGTGTACTATTCGCGGTACTTATCACCGTAACTGGATTGTATTGCATATTAAACGAAAGAGTGCCTTGGTACGTATAATAAACTATTGATGATGTTCTCGTATCGATAATGGACATAAACATATGTCATGTTTTAAATTCAATAAAACAGGGCTGTAAAGTATAGAACGATACATACGACGGAATCTGGATTCGCGGGAGATATGAGTTTCAAACAGTTGCTGTTGAAAACACCTCAGGATATCGAGGCCGAGTACAATCTATTGAATATATGTTCGGAGTCGTGTCCATCCGCAGACGTAGCTACGATGCCCGAGAACAAGTTTAAAAATCGATACATCAACACGTTACCATGTAAAACGAGTAATCCAAAACAATATTTTTCCTACATTCCACTGTCGGTCTTATTACAGATGACTACAACAGAGTGATCATCAAGTCGAGTGACAACGACTACATCAACGCGTCTTTTATCGAAGTAAGTCGAATCGACAATAATGTTAAGAGGGCGCTAAAAATAAAAATGGGTTAGAGCGATCTGGTCAAAACTCGTTTAGTTGAAAGTCAAGTGATCGAAATATCAAGTCCGCGAATATGAGAACATGATCATGAACACACGCACGATAGTATTTTGGTCGAAATACATTAAGCCGAAAATTCAAGAACAAAATTAGTTTCGTAGGTATCACAGTTAAGCGAATGATTTATCAAATTCTGTATCAGTTCACAATCAGTAGCTACGTTATTTTTTGCATAATCGTTGTTTCATCTTACGAAATAATTGTTTTGATATAATTGATGATGAATTTAGCCGTGATTGCTATATTTTATTGATGAAAAATGTCAACATGTAAAAAACCGAATAATTATCCAATATTTATTGCACGATATTTTTTGAAAAATTCACGTTTTTAACATTATATCGATAAAAAGGGAATCCGTTTTTTTTAGATACCTGAGAATGTATAACATTAACTAAAATATATTGTCCTGTATTTCGAGTTCGATTTTTCAATTTTTTTTTAAATAACATTCGATTGCTGGACTTTCGACCCCGTGATCCGCTATCGACGATAAACAAAAACCGTATAAAAATGTATTTTTCATTTCCAATAGGCAATAATATAGGTTACCGAGTGAGGTTTATTTAATTTACTGATTGTTTCGGTTTAAAATACTACAAATCGTACAATTAACAATAATTTTGTCTAAAGATATACTTATACTGGGACGTATGGATGTAGAGTTTCGCCACCACTACTACGTTATTTTCCCATCCCCACAAAAAAATTTGAAAGCTTTATAAAAAAAAAAAAAAAAAAAAAAAACAATAATTTTCATTGATTGGTATATGTTATATACAGTGTTTGGAAAGAACGTCGTTCATGCGTTCACGTTTATATATTTGTGAACGACACACGAACATCATTCGTTTCTGTCAACTATAACGTGAACGTGAACGACGTTAATACTCGTATTTTCAAGGAGTTTTAACGGTTTTCAGACCGTTCAAATTAAATTTAAATATATTAAAATTTTGCTAAAAACCTTATAAGATTTAAATATAATACTCGAAAGTCTAATTTCCCTGGTTCCGCTATAAAATGAAAACGATAGTTCCTATGAATCGGTAATTTTATGGTATATATATATAAGAAATAATTATATTTTGTTAATAATCGATTAATTAAAATGAACGTTCCAGATGATCGCGTTCGTTTTTTTTTTTTAAAGAACGTGAGTTTGAACGTGTTCTTTTTAAATAAATTTCATCGTGAACGTGAACGACGTTAATATTTTCAAGGAATTTTAACGATATTCAGGCCGTTCAAATTAAATTTATATATATATATTAAAGTTTTGCTATAAACCTTAGAAGATTTAAATATAATACTCGAAAGTCTAATTTCCCCGGTTGCATTAATTATTAGAAACCAGGCAGTTTAAGGATATTCTATGTGCTATAATATATCTTCTTCTTTGGCTTTTACAGGCCTTTTAGGTCCATTGCCGCAGCAACCACTTGCCTCCATTTATCTCTATCTTGAGCTAGTTCTTTTCTGTCGTTTACTCCCAATTTCAATGCATCTTCTGTGATCCTATCTTTCCACCGCTGTCTGGGTCGTCCTCTCGGCCTTCTTGTGCCCGGCTTCCATCCCGTTGCCAGACCTATAGGGCCTTCAGACCTCCATACGTGTCCAGCCCATCTCAGTCTACTGCTCTTAAGGATTCCAATTATGTTTGTTTTGCCATATAGATCTTCTACTTCTCGGTTTGTTCTTAACTCAAAGTCCCCTAGGGTGTTCCTTTTTGGCCCAAATATCTTTCTAAGAACCTTTCGTTCAAACGTAGCTAGTCTATTTTCATCCGTCTTTGTTGTTGCCCATGCGCCACAGGCGTATAGTGCTACTGGTCTTATCAGAACTTTGTACAACGTTATTTTCGTTTTCCATGATAGCAGTTTTGACTTGAGTAGGGGTACTAATCCAAAGTAGCATTTATTTGCCGCTACCAGTCTTAGTCTTATTTCTTCGTGACTATCAGTATTCTCATTAATATTTACCCTAAATATTTGAAATCTGCTACCCTTTCAAAGTTATAATTTTTCACTTTCAAAAATCTTATTTCATGATTGTGTCTCGTAACTATCATGTACTTTGTCTTTCCCTCATTCACCATTAATCCAATTTTTTCACCCTTTTCTATCAGTTTACTAGTAGTTCTTTTAAGGTCTTCTTCGTTCTACGCCATTATTATAACATCGTCTGCATATCCTGCCACTACCAGTTGCTGGTCATTTCCCATTTGGATTCCCGTTGCTCCATCCAAAGTTTCTCTCATTGCTGATTCCAATGCTATGTTAAAAAATATGTCCATACCGTAAATTGATGTTTTCTTTACTTCACGTTTTTATGCCAATGGCTACCCCCCGGTTAAATATACTCCTAAATACTCCTTGAAGGACGTTCGATGTACCGTAAGTATATACAATTTATTAATTGCGTATTATTTTACCGATTGAAATTAAGAATTATTAGTTTGTCAAATATAATAGTCGTAGATTTTTATGAAACGCTGTGTGGTGCCGTAAAGTCGATGATAATGTTTTGAATGTACCATAAATTGAAAAAAATTTTCCTCTCCACGTTCCTCCGTACGAAATCGTGTGTATAATAATACGCATGTACGGCGTACGCGCTATGACAATGTACACCTAAATATAACTCGGGCGATTATTATGAATCGATATATTATTTAGCCACCGGTAATACGCGTTGGCCTATAAAATCAACGCGGTGTACGTGTTTTTAATTACAGTTTTATAATTTAATTCGGTATCGATTGAGTGGGGAAAAAAAATGTCTTTGAACCTTCTTTCCCGGCGGCCAGAGTTATGCGCGCCCGCGGGCCGTTTAGAATAAAGGCAAAATAAAAAAATAATAAAAAACAGGGGAAGTAAACCCCCCCCCCTCTTTTTCCCCGTACACATAATGTTAATCGTCGGAATTTTCGTCGTGACGACGAACACAATGTAATACGTATTCTGAAAATGTATAATGTATATTATATACGCGCACGTGTGTCGTACGGGCACTCGGCGCGTTTTTTACCATAATACTATGTGTATATTATTATATGTATATATAACATAATACCAGATACCTAACGTTCGGTATAAAATCTCGTTTTCGAAAGGTTAGGTTAGGTTTTTGTGACGGTCACCGTGCTCGTGGTTTCGTCAAAATTGGCGTTACGAAAGCAGCAGCAGCAGCAGCAGCAGCAGAGGTTAGTGTTAATCTCCGAGGTCGGGACCGGGTGTACATATTATATTTGTCACGGGTATGACCGCCGAATATGAAATCCCCCCCCAAACGCCGCCGCCGCTACCTCGGTTAGGTTACCTCCGTCGATATGTGGCTCGGGTCCCTACAAATTATCTACTATTTTTTTTCAGACCGAACGCCATTTTGAATATCTATTCTCGGAATCACGTCGATATTATACGGTACATATAATTTATTTTTCACAGTGGTGGATTTGTGGCATGACGCGGGGGTAGGGGGGAGCGGGGCTACTCTTCATTGTTTCTTCGTGTTTAACAGCGTACCATTTAATTTATTTATCAAGGAACGCAGTGTTTGTTTTCATTTTTATTGAACATTTTTAAAAATTAAATTTTTTTTTTTGGGAAAACCCGTAAAATTGAAAATTAATGTTTTTTTTTTTTTATCCTTATCACATAACAAGTTTTAGATAAAAAGCACGATACAAAATGTTGAATAGTTGATTTTTTCAATCATATTGGTATCATATATATATATATATATATATAGGTATATATGTAGGTAATAAAATAATCTTCATTGTCCGTGAATGACTAAAGCCTAAAAGGATGGCGAAATCAATGGTGACACCGATTAAACTTCATTTCGGTCTATATCTACAACTTCCTCGATTATTCATTTAAAAGGATAAGTAAGTGTTAAATTATTTTGAAAGAGGAATGCTTAACTATATGCTATCTTGAAAATATGTAACCCAACAATGATGTAAAAAATTGTTTGGATATTTCTATTCTATTCATGTTATAATATAATCTAAAATTGTTTTTAAAAATGTCCCCTGGTTAAGAAACTTAGGACAGGGGGTGTGGGAGACGAAATTCTCCACGGCTTACTTTTTCCTCTATAATATGTCCCGGAACGCTGATTTTTTAACTAAGCTCAGAATCCGTCTTTAATTTTTTTTCCAATTCAACCACTGATTTTTCATATATTTCATATATAAATATATATAAACAATTTACGTTCAAACTGAGTATACCGTAAATACACGTGTCGTACAAATAAATAATTAAGCGCGATTATTTCGAAGGTATATAATTTTAAACGGAATTTTAGCGAGAGTATATAGTATCGAAAATCAAATCCGTATACCCTTACCTTTTTTTCGCAACATTTTATCAAAGATATTTTAGTAGGCAAATATGTCGTCTATTAAAATGTGTTATTTAAGACTTATAGTCTGACCACAATGACGTACACATGGGGAATATGGGGGATAGAGGGGATAGATTACTCCCTTGAAGTTTTTTTTTTTTAGAATTTTTTGCCTTTATAGTGTTTTTGTAATGAAAATATTTTTTATCAGTTATATTTTATTTTGTTGATATCACGGAATATATTCTTATTATATAAGTGTTAGTTGGTAAACTGTAATGATTCCAGGTTGGCATTAAACTTTGTAAAAAAAATATTCATCCCCCCCCCGCATAGAAAATTCCTGTGTACGTCATTGTCTGACCAATATACAGTAACACACCCGCTAAATTTATGCCACAGAATATACAGAAGGGAATCTCGCGGACATATTGAAAAATTTCTAAATTCTCTAAATTCAACGGTGTATGAAATTCCCATTATTCTATGGTATTTGGTCATACTGATAATGAAGCATGGTGTTGTGATATCAACATAGACATATAAAATGTCTATGGACATCACGGCTACAGTTATCTTAAACCTTAATGGATATCAGCATTTCTAATGTAAACATATCTAGAAATTATTATCATTATATGAAAACTCACTATATTTATGATACAGGTTGACCAAAAATGTTTAAAAACAAGGAAATAGGTATTACATTTCTCGTACCCCTGATGAATTTATAGTATGGCCGACCTTTTTTCGGGCGGTCATAAGAACCCATGTAATTTTTATCAAGATTCCCTCTGTATATTCTGTGGTTATGCGTCCGATCAGATAATACAATTGATACTAAAACTCTTTAAATTACTGCCGAGAAAATAATTCCAAATTAAATGCATTTTTATACACTATTATTATTGGGTATCAAAACTATATAGAAAATTAACCTTCTAAAATGGTCCTTATAATAAAAGGATTTAAAATAATATTATAAATATACAAAATTGTCTTTTAGCTTATTCTATAACACTGAATAACTATTATTATGTGATGGAATGGCAGATATTTTCAATATTACTATAAATAGGAAGAAATTGCTGTGTCGTGAAATAAAAATCACTTTGTGTCTTTGTAGTACCTATAATATATATATAAACAAACATGGCGCGAATTTGGTGTTTTTTGTACCTATATTAAAATACCGATCGAGTAGACAGATTTTTGACGGTATATATATATGGACCACGACCGATCAAAACGATGACAGGAGCTATAAAAAAAGAAGGATAGAACACTCTTTCAAAGTGTACAAACCGGTGTGTTTCTGTTATAAAGTTGATGTAGTTAACGGGAAAGAAGTCGAAGAAAAAAATCGTTTTGCTTGCTTGCATTTTTTACACTTAACATAATAGTAGGTGCCTATATTTGAGTATTTACATATACATATATTATATGTAAGGGTATATATATTATGTAGATATGAATTTTTTTTTTATTTATTTATTTTTTTTTTTTGCTCTTAAAGTACCCAGCTTGAGAAATTATGCAAATTTCATAAAGGGATTTTTTTCCCCCTTAATAGTTACTCATAAATAAAACGAAATCCGCGCATTTCTCGAGCGTACAATGTACATAAAACTATAGGTATTTTGGTAGGTTTGTAATTTTATTTTGCTCCCGGATAAGACAGACAAATACACACGAATTCGCCGGAGTCGTCCGGCGACTCGCGAATTTTCGGAGCGGTTATCGAAATTTTGATTTTTCGTTTGAGACAAACATATTACACGTTTTAGAATTTCTCGTATTATTTTCGAAATCGAGACCGTACACTTACCCTCGCGTCAAATTCAAATTCTATATACTTAAATAGACTATAATACATGTACCTACGTATATATGCTTGTAAATAATATTATAGGAACGCTATGGGTCCGCAGTTTATATTTTATTTAATTTTATAAAATTTTAAATCAGCCCTGGCGTCGTATTTTCCCGAAAACACTCGTAAGACGTGCAATTTATAATAATAATCACCGGTTTTCCTTTTGCCCCGTGTGGTGTTCGGTTTCCGGGGAGATTTTCACGGTAATTTTAACAATTTTTCTCCGGGCCTACGGAAATCCTGCAAAACTCGTGTCCGAATGTTGACGATTTGAAAACTTTTCAGGCGTACAATATCTATCCCGCACACGAATTTCGGACGATAACGTAATAACGAAAAACCTATACGAGTTCCTGCAGTACACCGTATTATACCTTCGTTAAGGGGTTAATCTATTCTAGATTTGGCTTTAGGAAATTAAACGATAACAACAACGACAACAAAAACAACAACAGAGTATCGGTCGTACACGTCAACCCCCCCCCTTCGTCCCATTTACGTGTTATACCATAAACCGTGTTCGTGTTTAACCGTGTATATTCCGTTGTTTCGCACTGTATACGAGTGCTGTATATATGTGTGTATAGTTTTGTGAATAAATAATTATCGGCCGATTCCGACCAAAGTTATAGAGATAAACGTACACACTGTGCGCGATTGCGGTACACACGCATATATAGATTACAGGTTATACAGATTCGCTCGTCCGCCGTCGACCGCGCGTAATCACACCGCACATAGCGTCGGCCCGGGCTTAAATTCGGATCGTACAACTTTAATACGAACGTTGTCCGGACAACGAATTAAAACGGTCATATTTACGATCCAGACGTGTTAGTGTTTTACGAGCACATTAAGATATTATATCGTATATATTATATACTCGTCTGGAAAAATGGTAAAAAACCTAACTTGTCGCGATAACTTTCCATATCGTCATCGTAGATAATTACGGGAAGAGCCACGAAAAAAGTAAAAGTTCACGTAAAATATACAAATCGCCTATATTATATTATATATACGAACAAATTTCAGACCGATTGGTATTTTGAAAGAACAATATAGATTCCATTCTTCGACGATATGAATAGGTTGACCCGATAAGAAATTCAGTCATAATACATAGATTATAAATACGTTCTACGTACTGGCTTATAAGTCCGGTCATGGTTGAAACATACCCACCGGGTTGTCGCAAATGGTCAAAATCGTTATCAAAGTATATAAATAAATTAATGCGCTGCGAAGGGTCCAATCGACCGACAAACAAACTTGGTGTGAGAGAGAAAGAAACTACTACGGGATATCATGGAATAAGCAATGCATGAATTTATTTATCCGTGGATTTATATCATATCATTTTTAATAATTTGTATAAAGTAGTTTTGGCGGGTAAATTTTTTTTTTTTTTTTGTAATTTCCTGTGGGCGTTCATGTTAATTGGTATTTAAAAAAAAACACAATTTGTATTTTATTTCCTAGATTAATTTAATACATGATAATTATTAAAAGAATATTATGCACAATTTATATATTATGTACTGAAACTTTTAATTTTTTATTCATATAAAATTTTCTCATCATATATTATTATTATTATTATCACAGAATATTCTGTGTTATTATTATTAGTTTTTTCTTCCATGATATCCCTTAGTATCTGACTCTTTTACTCAACAACTGCTTTCGGTTTCTCTCTTTAAGCGCAGTCCATATATATTTATATGTCTGTGATATCCATACTGCTTATATTGTTGCTTATAATGTACAATGTCCACTTACTCTGCCATTTTATTTCTTATGCTTGAAAAACGTCAGAGTAGGAGTATATCTGCAATAACCGCTTGTATATTTCAACCATACGAGTGGTTACATATAGAGATTTTCGAATTATCGGTCATACGCGTGCATCGACAATACCGTTTCTTTGGTCTGAACCACGAATTAAGATATACAGGATGCCGAACGGCGATCTGTTATCATTGTTTTACCCGGTCTGAAATGTTCTTTTTACTCAATTTGACTTGCAGCGCTAAACGACGACAGCGGTGAATTTCGAACTAATGCGGTAAATAAAACTCAGTTTCATCATCAACACGAGTTCTTCAATCATCACCGATTTTTTCATGGTTATCACCACGGAATAATAAAATATTAAGTTCGATTGAAAAATTGTCCCGGATTCTGAATAAATTGTCACACTGTGTTAGTTCACAATCCACCACCGCAACAAAATAGCGCTATAAGTCAAATTGGGAAAAAAGAACATTCTGTCTTCACTCGATAAGGTACGATTCGGCATCCTGTATAATATCTTAATTCGCGGTCTGAACGCACACACGTTGTTTCTTGCAACATTTTGCCCGAAACGTATGCCGAAAACTGTTGTCTACCACAATATTAAAATACTAATATTTTAGCCGGGACGGGTGTATTTAAAATCTATACATAATATTACATAAATATAACATAATACCGCCGAGTCTTCAATAAATCTACTACTGTTCTCCGGATGATGTACGAGAGTAGGTAGGTCATTTAATTTTTTTAAACTTTTTTTTTTTTGCGAAAAGAGCACGTACATTTCTCTATAAAGGGTGAGAAATCAGACGGTTTGTTATTAGTCGGAATCGCGAGAACGGAACGACCAATAACAAGACCGATAAAATGTTTTATTATTCCTCTGCGTACCGGTGGACCGTGTGGAACGTACTCTGTATTGCTCTGTTAGAGGACAATATAAAATGAAATTATCTAAGAAAATATTTCGAAATATCGAGCGGAAAAGAAATATTTAAAAAACCGTCAGGCGCAGAATTTCAGAAATTACAAACAATACATATATTATTATATGGATGGGTGTACTCGAGAGCAGACCGCTGTTCCATTTTTCCGTTTACGCGCACGTTAAATTGTACGCACGTCATCCTTCGAGCGAACACACCGTATAAATAAACTACAAATTAGTATTTGAATTTCATTTTTGTTATGACATCAAACGTGTAATGAACTGTGCGCAAAAAAATACGCTCGTATATGGGTAGGAGGTAGGTACCTACTATAATAATGTCGATACTGAGCGATTTTCATTGATTTTTCGTAAAAACTATGGTAAAACAAACTTTTAATTTATGTAAAATAAATCATCTATTTATATTATTAACACGTCGAATGGTCGATAATTTTCTAAAGACAACCGTTTGAATATAAATCCGACCATTTCCGTTTGTTATAAAGAATATTTTTCGCACGAAATGTATTATTGAATTTTCAATGATCGTCATCGTCGTTATCGTTACACTTGTTTTTACTATCTACCTATACACAGATAATACGATATTAACGACTTCGAAATGTTTTCCTCGTGATGTTCTTTTTACATTTTATTATCATTGCGCGCGGGTGTATTCGTTATAATATTTATTCGGTTTTTTTTTTTTTTTTTTTAGATATAAGTGATCGCAATACGCACCCACACGGAGTAACCGTATTATTGTTTGTCAATTAAAACGCGATAAATCAAATGTGTGTAGGTACTGTGTACACATGATGATGAGTAGGTACACTCATTATAATATCGCGTAACAATATATGCTTACTCTGAATATGATAACAAAAACACGTTGATAAGAACATTATTACCTACGGGCCGTAGTAGTCGGTAGTACCACACCGACGATTTGTCGGAAAACGCATATATAATATATATTTAATAAAAAAAACCGTGATAATATGTATAATAATATATGGTTCACACGTCCTATTCATGCGTATTCCAATCGAATGCATTGCGTTGCGTAACATAAATTATGCAATAATCAGTGTTCTATTGAGGTCGATTAAAATATTTCAAGTCTCGATGATTATAGTAACATTATTATAATATTACGACAGATAAGACGAATATATATTTTGTTTTGTACGGAAATCAAATATTACACGTACGCGTTAGGTACCTCTGCGCTTCGGTACTGTATTGTAAAAAAGTATATTTATTATACATAAATCGCCACTGTAATGCCGCCGGGAGAGTTAAATGTTAAAAAATAAAATAAAAATAGGTGGTTGACCTAACCGCGTTTTTTCTGGTAATTAAATGATAAACTTAAATGTATTACGGTAACGCTTTCCGTGACCACAATATAACCAGACCAATGGTCGAGCAAATATTACATTATAATAATAATACGGTCCACTCGACTCGGAGGTAAAGTCGTTTAAAAAAAAAAAACAATTAAACCCAAATTGAATACTGTATAGAATCGCTGCCGGACACGTGTGTGTGTGTGTGTGTTTTCGAAAACGCAATTTATTCATTGTATATTATACTTACGTATGCACCGAGCGTAATGATTTTACTTTATAGATTTATTTAAACAGTATATACGTTTGATAATACGCGAATCTAACAAGAGAAATATATCGGTAGAACTGAATAGGTGTACTTGATTTCGTTTTTCAAAACCATGTCCACGTTAACACGTTATCAACTTATCTGTGTACATCAAAACCACGTCTACCGAAATTTTCTAAATAATTTTCAATTCACATAATACCTAGTTATGTTTAATAACATCTACCTAATATCGACCATTCCACGAGAGAATAGAAAACTATTCCGCCCATCTACTTCTTAGTTGGTTATTTTTTGGCAAAATGTTTTGCAAAAATGCATTTAATCGTTTTTCGTACGGATAACCCGTTTACGGTTTACTGTACACCGTAGAACAGTGTACATGGCGTAAAATATTATCGATTATTCTCCTCTTTTTTTTTTTTTTTTTTTTGTTCAACAATGGATTATAACCAAGACCCATCGTAAACCATCATGCGGTTTCTGTGAGTAAATCCTTCTCTATTTTACAATGCAATAAATGTACTTATTTTGCGATAGTTTACCTATACGTCCGTTCATACCGTAATCATCTCAATTACATTATAAAGTCATTATTAATGTGATTTAAGACGATCGAACATGTTATTATCACGTTTAAAAAATATGACGAGAAAAGTCAACGAATGATGAATCGTTTCGGTGGAACGGTAGACGCATATTATGAACATACCTATACTATTTGGATCTGGTAAAAAATTGTTTCAAAAAAAAAAAAAAAAACCTTTTTGGCTCTGCGACTACTATATTATTATTATTATTATTATTGTTATTATTTTTATTATATGTGATCGTTTTACCACTGTATAACGATAACGTACCAGTGCGTACAACATGGCGGAAAACGGACGATCGTATAAACGATTAAAATATTATTATATATATTTTTTTTTTTTTTCATCGACAGGTTACATCGTTCAGTTGTCGGAAAATAACGTGAGGTGATGGACGGCGGGGAACTGGCCCCAGACACTAAGTAATATTTATAATCGGCTTACTTGTAGCACCACGGTCGAAACAATGACGGCGGGAATAAATAACGACTTAGACTTTCCACCACTCATACTGGTATATTATGAGGATAATAATACGATATTTTTAAAAAAAAAAAAAAAAAAAAAAAATTACGAAAAAACTGCAACTGTCGGCTCTCGCGTCGGAGCGAACAATAATAATATTATCAGAATATATTATTCGTGCACAGTCCGTACTAGATAAACATTCCGTTATGTAATCAGGTTGCTGCCGATAGATGCACGTGTATCGTTCCGAACTAGCTCCGTGTCCGTCTCACTGCACTTTATCTGTTTCGCGCACACGGTGGCCGGCAAAAGGTGAAAACCAAATTACAAACGGTCTTTGCGCGTATATACAGAGAGCCGGTTGGGCGGCGGCGATAACTACCGTAATAATGATAATAATAATAATGATAATAATAATAATAATAATAATAATAATAATAATAATGTTGATAATAACAGTTAAGTGTGTGTGTGTGTGCATATACAGTAGTCGTTTTCGTAAACGGATAAAAATTTAAAAGTCACTGGCACGGCTCGCGACCGTTTTCGCCGTCCATAAGGTTTTACGAGGAAAATTTTAAAACGTTAAAAATCCCACTATATATATACACACGTTCGCCCGGAACGGCTAATGATCGCCTTTCGTTTTCGTTTTTTCGCTTCCCTTCTTAGTTTCCCAACGACGACGACGACGACGAAAAAAAAAAAAAATAGTATACATTTTTATTTCTCATACAATATTACACTATATACTGTGACGTGGCGCGCCACTATACCTTTTCGTACGTCCTATTCGCGCCGAATAACTTAAACGCCTTTATAGGTACGTGAAATCGAAAAATAATTGCTCTCGATAATGTCCCGAAAACGGTATTATTATACCTACACGTTATGCTATTATACGGGGTCGTCGTTAACTGTGTTATAAACGCGCGAATATTGCGCTTTTCAGAGTTCCATTAAGTTTCACTGGGGTCAGACGATCCCGTTCGCAGGTCTAAACTACGCGCGAACATCGTGCGCAATCGTGCTCGAACGTCTAATATACGATTAGGCACAGTTTTCGACGGATACAAAAAATAAAATAAAACACCACTGAATTAATTCGAAATTCGACGGTTTTCGCAGCTACCAAAGATTTTCGTAAAACCAGTGGTTAAAGTGAGGGGGGACGGAGGGCGACGGCGTCCCCCTTTTTTACTTAGTTTAAGTCTGGCGTCCCCTTTAATATATAGTTCACTTTATATTTCTAAATGTTTTATTAAAAGTTGAGACTGAATTTGTTCTTTTGTACATAATATTCAAAAATGAAAAAAAAAAAGTTTAAAAAATGGTATTTAGTTATAAATTGTATGCAAAATCTATATTAGGTACAGAAAAAAACAGTTTCGATTTTTCTTTGTTCTTCAGACATTCTCTCCTTTGCCGGAATATAGGTAATTAATATGCGTATTTTAAAGTTATAACCACATATATATAGTATGTACATTATACATAATAATAGGTATATACAGGTCATACGTATGACATACGTATAGGTATATACATACGTCCGTGATGAATTTTTACAAATTAGGTCAAAAATAACATGGATTAAAAGTTAAATTTATATGAATATTTTAAAAATATTACGCCACTGGTTCAGGGGACGCCTTTTTTTTTGCATTAGCTATATAGTCCCCCCTGCAAATATATTCCACTTTAACCACTGCGTAAAACTAAAATTTTTCGTCGTTTCCAAACTCCGATCGGATAGTGTACATATGGGCACACAAGCCGGTATATGTGCGCGCAGTGAATATGTATATCGAAAATTGCTTTCCGAAAATATATAAAAATTCGAAAATTTATACGACAACCCCAACCGCGTGAAACAATTGTATAAAAGGTATGTACGTTTTGCAGTCCCGCCGAATCGACAAAAAGAAAATCATATATACGTAGTAATACCTCGTTTTTCTGACAATTTCTGACGATACACTTCGTCGATGTACATCGTTCACTTTATTTTATTGTGTTTTGTGACTTTGATTTTGTGATAATATTATACGGGAAAATAAACGAAAAAAAAAAAAAATGTATCATGTGCCCCGGAAGAATCGATGATGACATATTTGTCGCAATGTTACACACGTTCGTACATAATAATATAATACTATTGTGTCGAGAAGGTATATAATATTGTTTTAAAGTAGGTATATTTCATTTTCGACAATACAATATCAAGCGATGAACAACGAATATCGACTGTCATCCGTTTTTTTTCTATATGTTGTTCGTGTTGTAGACCATTCGCAAATTAATAACTATTGAAAATCATACGGCTATTACCCGTATATTATATACATTTCACACTTTTAAGTAAAAATACAAAATAAAAATATGAAACATTTATATTACGCTGAGGTATACTATTATGGTAGAAAATCATTATAGAAAATGTCTACCGTAGACCAAACATACGGTAACCGTATATAATAATATAATAATTATTGATAAAATGATACGCAAAATAATTATTGATTTATGTACAAATATGATAATATATACATAGCTGGGACCAATGACCACGATATATACCAGTGGCCAAACCAACAAAATAGAATAGTAATTTGTTTTGTATGTATCGTTACAGCTATCATCGTTGTGTTTTGTGAAAACTCGCAAAGATATAATTGAAAAGCTTCGGGAAAAGAGCGACTAGTTTTATTACACTCACAATTATTTAAAACTTTAAGCTAATATAATATTTAATCAGTGTCGGGAACAATTATTATTGATTGCCAATATTAATTATATCTATACAATGTATTTTATTTAAATACTATTTAACCCATATATATATATTTATAGGTCGGTGCATGTACAAAAATCAAGCAAACTAAATATGACTTTATATCGAAAAAAATCCATATTTTATAACGAAAAAAAAAATCCACAAAGTTATGACGGAAATAAGTCAATAATGTTATAAAACGAAAAACGTTATAACGAAAAGATGAATAACGTTTTCCAGCCCTGCAAGTATTATTAGGCATATATGTTAGACGACAATAAATGAATTATACCATTGTATTTCCAGCAAATTTTTCATCTAGGTCGATATAATACATCACTTTTTTCTTCATGATGCTCAAAAATGTGCAAAAATTATGTGACATATCGTTTTGTGTGAGAATTTGTCGAAAAATATCACTGTGTAAATATTTTTGTATTGATGTCCATATACTATGAATAAAAATAAATAACTATTAGGTATTATGGATATTATAAAAAAATTTCAAAACTTTTGTCTATTGAGTCAATTTTCGGTATACATTTTAAAAACACTGTATAGTGAATAAAAAAAAAATCGTTATATCGCAAAATTTAAATAACGTAATAAAACGAAAAATATTATAACGAAAAAATTTGATAACGTCAAAAATAAAAAAAAAAAACGTTATAACAAAAAAGTCAATAAAGTTTTCAATCATTATCACAGAGTCAAAATGTATACAAAATATGATATATATATAAAACGATGAGAAAATTAATTGATTATACCGGGGCGAAGAGTTTTTTCCCAATATCTTTATTTGAAAGCCTAAAATCCATAATTGAAAATCGTGAAATTTTTAAATTAAAAAAAAAAAAAAAAAAACATGAAAATAATTTTTTCACTAAAAAAATTCTACGCTCGGTCATAGTTAATATTCTCATCATTCGTGTTTCCTATATATTTTGACTCAACTGTTATTAAGAGAGAAGTTGTAAAAGAGTGAACGTGTTTTAATACCGCTAAAATGAGTGTACAGCATCCTGTTAATAATTTTTAATATCTTATTTTAAAATCGGTGCTTGTAAAATGGTTTATTTTTGTATTTTAACTCTAACTTGTACGATGAATACTATAATCATACATACATACATATATATATATATATATATATAGGGTATATTGCAATATAATATATCCCTAAAATACGTACAAAAACCAGAGTTGCATATTATTTTAAAACTAATAACCGTATAATTTTTTGGAATATGTTATAATTAATTTAAAAAAATATATTTACATTCAATAAAACGTACACTCATCGATCAATTTATCTAAATACGATAAATTCACCGTAAACCCATATATTATAATATATACATATTATACACGTCAACAGTGGAAATTTGGAAATATTCATTCTCCCCCTCCCTATCACTACATGATATATATATATATATATATATATTATATAATAGGGTCATTAATAACGATCAATTTATCTGTGATCATATTTTCCCCTCGGTCAATATTTGTTCGCGATCAATTTTCCACGTCAAAACTCGAATCTTGAAAGTATGCATAACCCCCCACCCGCTGTATATGTATATATACATATTATACATGTATAAGCCATATATTTAACCAATGGGGAGGAATCGAGGGGAAACTTTTGTCTCTCTCTCTCTCCCTCTCTCTCTCTCTCACACTCACTCTTTATATCTACACACATATACGACGTCGGAATAATAATTTCGCGTGCGGTTATTATATAGTACATATATAAAACCGTGCACACAGGACACGAATTTATTACGTTCTTTCCAGCCGCTGCCGCCGACCATTTATCATACACGCGTGCGCATAAGCTCGACATTGGTCCGGTACGTACAATATTATATTACAGTAGAGGTTAAAACGATCTGAAACTTGGTCTCTATTTAAAAACAGGACACTTGGAGAAAAATCCTACTCCATATTATATATAAAATACATACCTAATATCTTATGTGTATATATTATTGTGACACGTCCTCTGTGTACAGTTGAATCGCGTGATCGTGACGGCGTTACGCGATGACAACGAATGGTAATTATTATATCGTAGAAGGCGCGAAAAAAGACCGTCGTGGTAATACACTCTGAATTACCGGGAATACGTGCGCATTATTGCGGACCGTCGGGCCCCCGGGGTTTTTTTGAGCCATTACCAACAGCGAAAACACAACGCATTTTAAAGGTTACGCAAAGTGAAAATAAATATCGCGGAACACAAAATATTAGGTATAAAGTGTTATTTTAGGTTGGCATACCTTCAATTCAACTTCAATATCCGTGATGATATTATAATATCCAATATACTACGATCACAGATTAAATGAAACCAGATTGTGCACTCAATGTTTATCGAAAAAAAATCGAATTCGATAGTTGTTGATATCGAGCCCCCAAATTAGTGTTACCACATGTTAGAATCTAAAAGTCTTTTTTTTTCTAATGATTTTCTAATGATTTAAATTGTAATATTATTTATTATATCATTTATGAACAGTTAATAACGTTCAAGGTTTATAGATTAAATCGGTCAGTGTAGCAAACATATTGTAAACGAAGCGTACAATAAATTTAACTATTGTAACTGGATACGCCATTTAGCGGGCACCCAATCACAGCATCTTATTCACGATTGTATTATTCCGAACCCGAGTGCGCAATCTGGTTTCATTTAACCTGTGCTATGATCATATAGATAGACTTAAAAACTCTTGTTATAACCCGTCCAGTTCATCTACGCACTCGGTGACGTTACACGTTTGACCAGGTCAGGGGTTTATATTATCATGGATATTATTGTGAAATCAGTATTTTTCCGGGAGTATTCCATAGAGATAACCTCAAAAAAAAAAAAACTGCAATTTTAATAACCCCTACAAATTTAAAAATGTAACGGTCGCCAAGGGTGCGGATGAACTAGACGGGTTATACAATTACATGGGTCAATATATGTCGTCGTTAATAACTACCGAGCTCTCGACGCCTGGAAGTTCCTTTTTTAGCGCTCTTTAGTTAATCAACCATCCGACTATTTATTTGTATAAATCATATTATACTAACGATAGAATAATAATAATAATAATAATATTATTAATAATAATAAGTGTGGAAACTTCTGGGTGACAGGCCGAAAATAGTGGAATCAGTCGGCCATGACACCCGATGGGGGGGGGGGGAAATTCGATGAAATAAAATAATATTTACATTTGCGTTTATGATAGTATTGACTAGGATAATTATAATGAGTTCGGCATCTAGTGTAGGAATTGTAGTAAAGAATCACGAACCATGTTAGTATGGACAGGAAATTACACGGTGGAAGGGTGAAGGAGAGCCAGGCCGCTTCTGTGAGAAGTGACCGGAGGGAAATATTACGCGACAAGCTACAGCGCTACCTATAGCCAATAGTCATTGAACCTATTAATAATACAGAACTAAAACACTAAAAGTCATAGATATAGCGCTTGAGTACTATTTTCTCCGATACACCTCTTTCCGCAACCAGTGCTAACATGAACACAAATGTAAAAAGTCTTTAATTTGACCGTATTTTTGCCCTTATTGTTTTCCTCAATTGTAATGACTGGCTGATTCACGGCTGTGGCCTAAATACTACCAGTGTACCTTTTTACTAGTTTCCAATTTAGCTCTTACATTCTGTAACATTATTCTATGATAAATGTATATATTATTATATTATTATTATTATGCACAGACTATTTATTTTAACGCTAAAGCACATCGCAAGGCGAACCCCCAGCACAAAGTAGTCATCATCGGTACATGATGGGATCTTGAGTAACCTGCAAATCTATCTATACAATCGTGTCCTATACTTATTGAAAAACTTAGGCCAGATGTGATATGCAGCGAAAAGACCGTTGTAGAAGAAAAACTTCTACGTTACCATTTAATTCATGAATATTATGCAAATTAATTTCATTCAAATATAAATAAAAGTGCAATTTCAAGTTAATTATCAGATATCATGGAAAAAACGAGTCGAAACTATCCCTCCTCCCCCATAAAATCTTTTGTTTCTTGTCAGATCTTATCACATAATATCTAATCAGATACTTTACGAGGATTTTTGACCATCCATTTTGTCAATATAATATTTTTGACATGTCTGTCGTATATTTATGCCGTAATAATGTAGATGCAATATACCTGGATTATAATTGGACAGGTGACAAACTTAAGGGATTATTTTTGATTAGGTAAAAAAAGTGGTATTAAATTTTTTTTTTCTTCTAAAACTGATGGCTATTCTTATATTTTTCAAGCAAAAACAAGGTTTTTCATATGACATAATATACCTTAATAAGAAATTTATGAATGTCTGGTTAAAAAAAAATATGTAAATTATTGGACGTATAATTATTATTATAGTCATACTTTCCCGGAGGTAATTCCAAAAAAATAGGGGTTATGTGGTGATCAATGTTGAAACCATCAGTTATTTTATAATTCATGAGAATATAAATTTAGAACAAAATGACGGAGTTCCAAGTAAATACTGAGATTTTCAATGTAAACATAGTCGCTCTTTTTTATGAATCATAATAAAAATATTTTAAGTAAACAAAATTTTTTTTTTTTAATTGTTTTTTCTTAATAAATATAAACCAGATTAAAACATTTTAATTAAAGCGATACAATGTAATTAGTGATGTAAGCAGAGAATTTTTATTTTAGACATTTCTGACCCCCGGGAATTCCCAAAAGAAATTTCCAAGAAAAAGGTTTTACTATTTATTTTTATTTACATTAATTTATAATATGTATCTGCTAGTATGATTGAATTAGTAACATATCAAGCTAAGAAAGTTATGTGGTAAAACAACTTTATTTGGATTTCTACCAGAGATATAGATCCTGCATTATGGTAGAAAGGCATTTTTGAATTATCTTGTCAATCTATTACTAACTATACTTTCTAACCCAGCAACAAAGGTTTTTATTTAATTCGGTATAATTTTATATTAATTCTGTACTTAAGGTTTTATTAATAATAAACGCAAAAATAAATTACTGAATTCTAGAATAGATAAACTCACATTTGTGAAATAAAATAGAAAATTGTTTAATGATGTAACAATTGAAAGAAAATAGTTAATAATTCAAATATAAATGTAGAAATACTAAGCCAGACAGATCTTGAAACAAACATAAATGAACAAATAGTTGAAAAAGAAGAGATACATGAAACTAAAAGTGATGAAGATGCTTTACTTGAAGAAGATGATGTTTTTCAATTGTTTAAAGAAAATTAAGATAATTCAACATCAAATTCTGATTTTTATTCTAAATGTTCATATAATTCAATTAAAATTCATTTGAAATTTAAAATGTTATCATTATTTATGTATTATGTTTAAAAATAAATTATTAATACAAATTCTACAATATGATATTTTTAATTTTATAAAATGTACTTTAAAATGCAATCAATATTTCTAACTTTTATTCGTACCTACCTATCTATTGTGTAAAAAAATTAGCTCTATTAAAAACATTTCAATTTTTAAATTTCAGAAATTTACAGAAATTTTTAGTTAGAAATTTCTTAAACATTAAATTTCTGAAATTTTACAACACTAAATGTAACATTTTAATATATTTTAATCATCGATACAGTTATAATTGAGATTTAAATAGTTGATTCAATGTATAAATATGACTTACGCGGTCGAAACTAGTTGTTACCTATAATCTTTTTTCGAATACTCCAGTCACATTATCTTTTTTCCATATTATTTTTATGTATAAATAAGTATCGATCATATAACTTGTTGAGGACACCATACCTTCCAGTTGTAAGAATTTGTGTACAGCTTAGGGTGGTGTTCAAGTATTACGTAAGCGCTTTGGGGGAGGAAGGGGGTCTAACGTGTGCTTGCATTTATTAACAAGAGGGATGGAGGGGGGTTAGATCCATGCTGACGTCAGCATTAATAAAAAAAATCAATATATATTATGTACATGAACATGTACTTATTTTTATCAAAATATATAACAAAATTTTTCATTTATTTTTAATTAATTCATATAATATTCGGAAATTTTTTTTAAATATCTAATAGGACATATGCTGACGTAATAAAGTTGGGAGGGTTGGATATTTGCTGGCGATTGCTGACAAGAGGGTGAAGGGGGTCTAAAAACTCCAAAAATATAACCCTGTTATAGTTATATGGTAATTAAAAAAAAAAAGAAATTTTAACAATTAAAAAAATGTATAGTAATTTATAAATAATCCAGTATCCATAATACTTTTTACTATCATAATCACGAGTTTTATTAAAAAAAACATAATTACGAAAAACAAATAAGAAGGCATTTTAAAATTATACAACATTTTTAGAGTTAAGAACATCTATTGCAAAATATTTTAAGAACATTTGGGATAGGATTTTTACCCTTTTCTCATTGTATATGAATAATGTACAAAAATGAATTTTTTTTTTCTGTGGTTTCTTACATCGCTGTAACTTTTTTACTAATTATTATTTTATGGAACGCCTGTGATATCGTCTCTCCAAAATATTGTTTTTTTTTATATGAATTTGAACGTTGATGTTTGAACACTAAAAGCACATTCTAAAATCAAATTATAGTTTCTTTTTCAGGGACATGTTTTACTACTGAATATAATTGATCCCCTTATAGTGCATTAATAAGAAGAAAACAATTTTAGTATTTTCTCGCTTAATATTAGTATTACCATTAAATTTAATTATTATAGTATTGACATTGACACGATTCGTTTTCAATTAAATTTCTAACAAATGAAATGACTGGAGAGATTAACGAGGGCAATTTTAAATTGGATTTTTTGAAAGTCGTACTTTTCTATTCGTGACGTCGTTTTACCGATTAACAGTGTATGCACACCACTAGTATTTTTTATTTTTTTTTTGCAATTTTTCGCAAATTATGCGAAAAAAGAAACTGAAACGTCGTCGTGAAAGCAAAACTATATTATTATTTTTTTTCGTGTTGACGTTATATTATTATGTTAGTGGGGCGGGGGGTGGCTTAAATTATAATACGCCCGTAGTAGCTGGGCCCTGCCGTATTTTCGTTTATGCCGTTTTCGGATGTAACACTGCATCGTATACGTATTTACGCGGCCATATAGTTAAAACGCACCCGCGAGACCGATTTCATACACACGATTACCATAATATTATTATTATTATGGCCCGTATACCTACACTGCGCCCCATTTGCCCGCCACTTTCGAATATCAGAAACAATTTGCGCGTTGCTAATCACATATATTATTATTATTACCGAAAACGAATTTATTTATATTTATATTATTATTATTATTGTGGCGAGGTTACGAGAGCGAATAAAGTACAACATTATATTATATACTGTCGTTGAGCAGCGGAAATTACAGGAACACCTATCTATTTCTCGTCGATTATCGACTTCAATTCGCCCGGGTAGAACATTACAATGATCACGATATCGATCGTTCGAATGTACCTCATACAATCATTTGTCGTCAAGTCATTCATCGTAACTATTCACTGCGTCGTTGAAATATTTATTAAATCTACCGACGCAAACCTGCAGCGCCCCTTTGATCCATAAAGAAATCTAGGTAAGGCATTTTAAGTTCATTTACATTTCATCTGCTCCACAGTCGAGTTGTACGAGAATAAACGTTTACTGTTCCACTGTGAAGGAAGTCATTTTAATTCGTCTTAAAGACGGGGCAAAGTTTTTTGATCGGCCCAATTCGGAAATGAGCAAAATATAAAAAAAATAAATATGATCATCGATTTTTTTTTCCGAACTATATTACAAAAATACAGTGATCGCCCTTGTCGATATTCATATAAAATGACAACTGGCCCACCCACCCCTAAATATCACCGGTTCAATTGAACCGGGTGCCACTGAATCGGTCCACATAAATCTTAGGGTGGGGAAAATGTTCCACCGCCCCCCAAAATGACGCCCCTGCACGATACCAGGCATAAACAGAATATTAATATATGTTTACCCTACAGTTGTACTCAAGTATTTGGTCAAAAAAGTGCGTTATATACGAGTTTAATTTTTTGTCGTTCCCTAAATATTAATATAAATCGTTTTCATGGTTTAAATTCACATAAACAATTTCGTAAAATATTTAGATCTATCCAGTATTTCATTGTAATTTAAATTATCTTGTGTATACCTACATTATATTTAGTATATAATACTAAGGTATAACTATTATTATCATATTATAACATTATTTAATTACATATAAACTTATGATATTTTCTTCTTTCGTATAAAGTTAATAGATAAGAATCACTACCCAAACACAAACTTAGCTCATAGGAGGTGCTGAAATATTAATAACTTTACTATATTGAATTTATATTATGTTTATGTAATTTTTATTATTGTAAATAAAGTAAATATTATTATTATTACAATTAGTTACATAGATTAGTATTTTTTATACTCCAAATACGTACAATACGAATCATATTTTTAGTTCAGTCGATTATTATCGTATCAATATCATCGGTGCATTGGATATAGTTACGTAACGGACGTTACACGTTACTGAAACTGTAATAGTTACTTTTTGAGAAACGTTGTGGTAACTTCGATATTTAATTTTCGTGCTAAAGCAGATATTTTAACGACTGTATGATTTTATAATAGGAAAGATTAAGCGTAATGTTAAATTACATAATATTCAACTGACGATCATACAATCAGAAACAACAAATAAAGATATTTTCGACATCTTATATAATTATTATTTTCCTTTTTAGATATTTAAAAATATTGAATATAACGTAATTTTAACTATAGTTAGGTTAGAGTTAAGCAAAGTAACGTAACGCTATAGCTATTTTACCTATTTAGGTAACAAGAACTTAATCCAGTTACATTTTTTTTTTTATTTTATAACTAGTAACGTAACTTAATTACGTTTTAAAAGTGGGTAATTTACCAAACATTACCTGTAGTATGGGTACTACTTTCTTATCACAAATATAATATATACGTTATAAAACTAATCGAAGATCATTATCTCTGTAATCAGATTAATTGAAAACGAATAATTTATAAGAATTTTTGAGGATCAAATTTATATATATATATATGTAGGTATATGGTATAACAATATTTTTACCTTGTGTGGTTTTTTTCCCTTTTTACACGCAAAATACGTACTCGTATAACTCATATCGGAACCGTTTATATTTTGCAATATTAATATTATTATTCTCTTCGACTCTTATAACAGCTGGAATGTATATGTATATTCATGGGAAGTCAAATCTAATCGATTCTCCGAAAGCTAACTACAGGTAAATAAATTCGAAGCGTACATTAAAAAAAATAATATATTATCATCGTAAATGGTAACAAATTGTAAAAACGCTTATATCGGCAGTAAAAAATATATTGGTATAAATAAAACGCTGTACGTCTCGTAGAAAATTTCGTATGTAAACGTCGCTCGTCTGGAGGTTTTTCTTGAAATGTACGACCGATGTCATCGTCTTTATGAACTATTTTCGAGCGTTTTCAGTTCGTTCTGAAAAATAATACGTTATAATCATCGAACGACAAAATAGTAGTATATATATACTTTTTTTTAATATTAAGAAGCCCTGTATACGTTAAAACAATAAATGAGTATTTTTTTGTTTTTTTTTTTTTTAATCGTAATCGATGATTATATTTATACACTAATATGCATATTATGATAACAAAAACTATAAAATTATTTCAGTGAATGAAATTAACCGTTTAGATAAGAAATCGTTGTCGGCGGATAAACGAGTTTTTATTAATAATCGCGTGATATCATATAATAGCAATTAGAGTGAATTAAATAATATACATTTGCATAAGCTTTGCGGTCTGAATTTTTTTCGGATAACACGACCGATAAGCAGGTAAATATTTATATTAATTATTTAAGCAATTTGTTGATCGAAGATTCGAGTAATATGCGGTAAGACGCTCATCAGTCTTTAAATGGAATACAATTTTAAACAAATTTTATAAATATTAAAACGACGATTATTTTACATCAATAAATATTGATAAATTCAAATAATATGTTTTACTAATGTTTCAATGTACATTTTTGTCCAAATTAAATGTATTCTATCAAACACTTTTCACATCACTTTCGAAATGTATTACAAATATTTATTTTTTACTAATATTTATTCAAATATTATATGTTTAGAATACAATTTTTTTTTTAATGCCCTATTTTTTATGGTACCCGAGACGGGCCGGTGTTTTAATCAAATGATCTATAAATATTATAATAATTGAAATATAAAACGATGGTCATTATTTTTATCGTATGTAATGTTCACCTGGACATTTTGCAGCGCATCAATTATACCCTGAACTATAATGTTTTTCACGTAGTTTGAGATTTGTTTTTTGAACTCTTCACTGTCGTCTTGATCCGCTAAGTTCGTAGCACATATTATTATGTACTTGATGGCACTTTCAAATCCCCATCGAATTTTTTCAGCGTTTGGTCCGTCACCCATGTGATGGTATCTGAGCGAAATCTGGTATTTACAGGCTTCGGCCCATTCGGCAACGAAGGATTTTGCCTTAACACTGACATCTGATTGGTCAGTAACCTGTTGACGGGCAGAAAAAATGATAAGAATATAAATATGTTATGTGCCCTACTAGCTGTAATTTACCGTAATAAAATTATTATTAAATCAATTTCTTTTTTTTATAATATAAAGAATAATTGTTTTTGAAGCAATTAAAATAAAAATAAAAATTAGAACATTAGTATAGATAGGTACCTATTACAAAACAAAAATAAAAAACATTCTTTAGAAATTCCATTTAGGAAGGCCAATAGGTCTTATTTTGTACAAATGCCTAATACGCGATATAGTAATAACCACCTGGCCATTATTTACAGCCAAGTTTGAAATTAAATAACCGACAGCGACCCGCCCACGTCCGCAATATGAAAAGCTCGAGAATTACTTTTTCGGGCGGAAACACAAACGATAAATCACATCTGGTAAATACCTGTTTGACCAACTCGTCCATTTTTGCTTTTAGGCCCTCTTGGAACTCGTCGAGGCCTTTAACGGCTACGTTTAGAGATCTTCCATCCTTCATTCCTAAAGTTTCGTACACGTCCAATGCCAATTCTTTGATAGTCTTTTCGAATCCGGCGACCCATTCGAAATGTGTGTTATGCTAAAATTTTTCATTCGCTCCAAATTATATTAGAATAAGTATTTTTGAATAAACAATTTTCCAATATTATATTGAAATATGTATCAGTATTCTATAAGTGTTATATAACATATAGAATAATAATAATAAAAATTATATGGTATATTGTCATATTTATTGAAACGTCCTTTTTGGTCAATTTTTGTAAACAGAACAGAAACCTCAATTGTTTTTCTTTCGGAAAAATCACTTAAATATCATTTTTTAAATTTTAATACATACATTTTTGCCTATGAGCGATTTAAAGTTCAAAAAAAAAAAAATTACACCACATATATATAAATAGGATGGACGCGCCGCGAATGTTACGTTTTTCCTACTGCTTACGCAATAGATATAATTTTAAAAACTAGTAATTTTTTGCTGTTAAGCAGTGATATTTTCCTTCAAAAATGTTCTTTAACGGATACGATCGTTATTAAAATACATCATTAGGTATATATGTGATTTTCGAAAAATGATATAGAGATTATTGCATTTGATTTTCATCATTCTATAATATATACCTTTACATTGTATAATATATACCTGTACACTTTTCAAATTTCTTTCCGTTTAAAATATAATATATAGGTACTCGTATGCAACAGAAAATGTGTAGTGTAACGCGATATCATAAAAATGCAGTCCTGCATGTGCAGTGCCGTGTATATTATCGTTCGTGACTGAATTTGAAACGAACGGTTTTTTGAGTCATGCGGACACTATACTCGTACACGGGAGAATATAACGACAATACATTGTACACTCGTATATTATATTCTAGTCAGTGATTTATATTTTGATGTAACCTCCCTCGGAACGGTAACGAGTGTAATATAAATGCCTACACGGTAATTATTATTATTAATGAAATCGTGAAATATACGTCGTTTAGTAGTTTTAACGCACGCACGAGGATCCGTTTGAAATTTTTAACGTAGTCATATTTTAAAGCCTATATTATTATCATTATTATCATATATAGTCCGCGTGTCGTGTGATATTTTACGCGTACGCGACGCCGAAATTATAACGTATTATTTTATCATACCATACAATATATTATTATTTTATATAAATATTATACCTACTGGAGTCTTACTCGGTGACGTAAAATTCGTACCATTATATTATATTGTACGCACTAGTATGTTGTTAAATCGTTCTTGTGTAGACTATATACTTGGATTGCGCGCACACGCCACGGCAAATAATTTATTTCGTCCCGTATCAGAAAACATATTATAATATACAATAATAACCGTTTATGGAATTTATTTTACAAACAATGGTAATGCGCCGGGGGCTTTCTCGGTCGATTCGCATATTGTAACTCATCTGTGTAGGCCCGTGTAGGCCCGTCGAAATCGTTACCTACCTGTACGTTACGCACAGCAGTATTACCTACGTACTTAATGGGTACTTTAATTTCCGTATAAAAATTTATATCGACAAAAATCGCCGGATAAAATTTAAAATGCACAGCACCGCTGATGTCTTACACTACGTGTTCTGCCGGAATATTTGTAATATTATCGTAATATCTATCATCTGGGAATTACGTAACACTTACATAACAGAAAATCTGCTGTGATTATAACGTTGAAAAATAACGTTATAATCACGACGGAGCGTAAACATAATAACTAATAATTTCCATATTGTTAATAATTCCGTTATTATCTATAATATCCAATGTACCACTATATGACTAGGTATACTAAGTATATAACTGAAAACGCACGATACTTTGCATTGTGAAAATGCTTTTGCAAGGAACCGTCTTGACTTCTATTCGTTCATGTCAATGGGTAAACATTTTTATTTGACCACAATGAAAACAGTTTAATGTTTTTAAGTTTTCACCATCTTAGAATACTGAGAAAATTGGACTACAGTTGTTCATATTGGCCCGATTTAGATGTTCCAATATTTGGAGTTTAAAATGTATTACGATCCCATTAAAAAAATAAAAATAAAAAGATTTCGATCAATGGTTTACTAAAGTATTTTATATATTAAATCGCGAAAAAATGAAGTGTCCAGAGTTCAAAGATGACAGGATAATAATTACAAAATATTGTTTGGTTAAATGAATTTGCATATTCATATTTCATCTTTTTACATCTAAAATTATTGGGAAATATTATCGGTTTTAATCATAATTTAAACTCAAAAAAATTATAATTTTTAAAAATGTTGGAATAATTATTGGGTATATGATCGTATCAAGCTTATATACGTATACATATTCAATTTTTCAATTTGTTTTTCTTAAAATTTTGAAAACTCGCATATCATGTATCTATAAATACGAATATTATGAAAAAAATATCATAATAATAAGAAATCGGTAATTTTTTTAGTACATTTTTTGCAAACGTCCTTCATATTATGAATTGGAAAATTATTGAGATATATTAGTGTGCTGTACATGCAGTATTGGCGTGTTCTATGGCAATATGCCATGGTATAGCCAACATTATATTATTATTATACATTGCATTTAATGTATATGCGTCTTGTATAATATTCAAGGTAAATGATTAAAGATTATTAGGGGTAAAATAGAATATATTATAGAGTATGCACTTTTAGAAAAAGAGGGGAAAGGTAAGTCATGAAATATAGTGGGAATGAATTGTGTGAGAAGTTCAAGTATTTAGAATCCGTTCTACTGAAGGATGATATGAAACACAGGATTGATTTTAGATGCCATGAAATGGAGTGAAGAATCTGGTCATTTGTGTGATAAAATTTTCTCAAACTAGAAGCATTTTTAAGCATTATTAAGCAAATTTTACAAGATAGTATTGAGGTCTCAAATAGTGCATGGAACAGAATATTCAGCTGTAGATAGAAAGATAGAATACTAGAATAGAATATAAGTGTAGCAGATATGATAATGTTAAAGCGCAACATTTATTTTACTATAGAGAAGACAAAACAAGAATTAAATATTTAAACTATAAGTGATAGTTAATATAAGTGATAGTTAAGAGTAGCTGCAATATAAAACAAAATCAATTTTCGTCTTGACCGTTTACGGTCCAACTACGTGCAGGATTGTCTGTGACCATTGTGTATCGATTTTAATGATTTTTCTCCGTATTTTTGGCTCAAAAAAACGAAATATATCGATTATGTTTGCGAACACTATATATATTTATTATTAAACAAAGAATAATCTATATATACCTATATTAAATGGAGTTTAAGCTCTTTTCACGTTTTCCCGTGATCCGGTCGAACCAACTGGGCAAATTTCTATACCTAATAGTCCTCCACCCACGGCGGACAATGGATTTATCGTCGAACACGCGCCGAAGGTTCGAGTGAATCTTACTAAGCTCGGGCCAGACTTCGGATTAATTACAATGACCCGATTGAACAGAAAATGGCAAATATAGTTGGCGATTAATTTGGGATTTATGTTTAACAACCATCGACATTTATATCTATAATGATATCATATGTATATACATATATATATATATTAATATTTTTTATCACGTGAAGTATCGAAATAATAACGGATGGTTAGGTCGTCGTCACCAAGGAAAACGCATTTTTATGGTACATGCAGCATTTGTAGAATGCCGTTCCATAATGCGACATATCATTATTATTATTATTCAGACACACACGGTGACGGTCGTAACAGGAAACCTCGTAACTACTATTTTAATTTCAGCAGAATACAACAATATATTTACCTGGCAATGGGCTATCGATGTGTGTACGTATGTTGAGGTGGCTCGGTCGAGTTTTACGGAGGCGGTAGTAGAGTATAGTAAAGGAAATGTACGTTGATGAAAAGATAGAGGGAGAGGAAGACGAAAAAAGAGATGGGGGGGGGATGTGATTATAGTGAGTGATATGAGGAAGGTGGATTTAAATGAAGAAGACGCGGGAGAAAGAGTTAAGTGGAATATTGTAGGACTATAGGAAGGCCGACCCTAAGTAGTCGGGAGAGAAGTCAAAGGGGAAAATTGTGCACGCATTATTGTGTGTATTCGGTGTTCGTAATTCAAATTGCTATTCAAACTGATTGGATTTCAATTTAATGAACTTATATGTTTTTATTCGTTATGTCAGAAACGTCCACGCGTTACGGGTGGTTACACGAGCTGGTCTTACGTTTGAACCGCCTACAGATACGACTAAACGGAATTTGCGTTCGTCTCTCGGCCAACTCAAAAGAATTTTCTTCGAACAAAAAGTATATATAAATTATATTCTACGCGGACTGGTCTTCAATAATAATATAATATGAATAATATATAATTTCTCATACAGGTACATTATGCATGAAAAGGCGACGATTAATTACCTATATATTTTAAATTGTCAACATTTGTGTTTTCCCTGTACCTACCTATTGAATCATATTATATTTTATCATCGCTCACAGCCTACTATCTAATTTTACAGGTTTTAACTCAATGTTTTCTGTATATATTTATTTGAAAAGAAAAATATATTGTTTAAGCATCTTTGAATATGGATACATGAATGGCCAATATCAAAATAAATTATTTTTGATAAGTCGAATTGAAAATGTAATAATAAAACAATCCATTTCTCCATCGATTGAAGTTAAAATGCTGGTCGTTCATAATTGGCTGGAAATTACATGCATGTTAATACTTCTTGCACCCCAATAGCTACAAAAACTATAGTAAGTAAATAAGATTTTTTTTTTTTCTAATTTTTTAGTAAAAAAAATTATTTATTCATATTTTTTGAATTATAAACCATAGATCTCACTTATATTTTTCTCAGACCATGGTTTAGATTAGATATTGTTTAATCAATATACACATTGAACAATAAAAGAAAATGTTTAACAAACGACACTGTATTATTTTAAATTGGATATTTAAATTACATAGTTGTTACGAATATAGGTAGAGTGAGGGCAGAGAAGGAACAGAATTTGCCAAGTTTATACTATACGACAATATTATAAATATTGCTTTGCACGGACATGCATCATCAGGAGTTTTTCAGAAAACAAAAATGACCCTATATTTCCAGAAAGTAAAATAATGTTCAAATATGCTATATTAGAACATTTTTGGTCGGGAAAATTAACGATTAAAAGACATTTGTAATATAATATTTCAAAAATATAATAATAACCATGACATGAACGCATTAAAACTATAATTTATAACTAGAAGCAAAATTAACTTATGTTGTACCATTTTATAAATACTTTTACAGGTTTCACAAATATTATTTGGAAAACTACCCAATAGGCAATTATTGTATATTTATAATAGTCGTTTTAAAACTTGAAAATTTCATTTTCAACCTTTAATTTTGTAAAAATCATAGTAGTTCTGTATTATATTAACGTTTAACCTATTAAATAATAATAATATATTACAATATTATAATATTCAATAATAATATATTGATATATTCGTAAAATGTTTTTAAAACGTTTATTTTCCGTATGGAAATGCGTAAAACATTATTTGATCATTACTCTTTTACTTTTCGGAAATATTTTAAGAAAATATTTCGTTTTCTCCCCACTCTCGGTTGATCATATTTTACAAACAAAAATCGAATTCGAATAATATAATAAATGAAACAAATGTGCTGTTCGTTTTTGTATTTGTATTTTTATTTTGCTCATCTACGGAATCGGCGTTTGTAAATATTCAGATTAATAAAAGCGATCGGCACGCTCAATTGCAGTATATTTTATCGTACGAATAAGGTTCACCCCTCGACAGAGATTTCTCCCAAAAACGATTAAGAAAAAAAAAAAAACATTCAATATAATATATATTCGTAACTATCACAGATCATACCCGACAACCACCGGAAAACCACTCATTTTAATCAGTCACTAAATACGTGTATTTATATACTTACTTTGACCACATCGTAGTCCACTCCGTCCAAGCACTTAACACTGTCCGGCACGTTGTAGGACATTGTCGAGACGAAGTAAAAAAAAAAAAAAAAAAAAACGATTTATTTTTAAGTTCGTTTTTCGAAAAAATTACTTGTTTATAAACTTAGAAAATTAATGTAGTTGCTATTGGCGTATGGCTGGAATGACGACTGCTGTAAATGAAATGCGTAATATTATCTCGGCACACGGCTGACAAATACGCCAGCTAAAAGGTTACGTAACCACAGTGTTATTCACGCCGACGTGACCTTCGGCACGAATAACGGACGACGATTGTAATATTTAGAATAGAGAATATTTATTTATAAAACCGTCTAAACGTGATAACAATATATTAAAATACCGGGATTTTATTAAACTTGTATATAATTCACACAGTGCATATGTATATTATACGATCTAATCATCTAGCCGAGTTCAAGTTTTAATCTTCGGTAAAGCGTACTGGTAATTATTGAGTAAATGTGAATTGTTTTATAACATGTTTATAAACACATCTCAATGTGCGCGTGATTACCAATATATTCTGATATTGTCATATAGATGATACAATATGTTATCGTAATTATCAAAGAATACAACAAAAAACATTTTTTTTTTTTTTTTACATGAAAAATTATAATAGTTTCAATAATTGTATGAAATTAAAGACACGTCAGTATTTTTTTTTTGTTTTTTGTTTTTTTTTTTTAATTAACGTGGTATTATATAACGTTTTAATTAAATAGATAAATTAAAGAACAAACGGAATTATCAATGTTAAATTGTATTCGGTTGCCGATAACCATTAAGAATCATATTTTTGTATACAAAAAATCCAAACGGTTACGGGTTTCAATCCCAAGTTGTATTTAGTCTAGATTACTAACCATTTATTCATATTTTTTTCGTAATATTTCAACTTATTACGAGAATCCAATCATCTAAAAAAATACTGACACAACTTTAAAAAAGTCCTTTTTTTATTTTGTATAAAACAATTCTAAAATTGAGAGTTCTAGCTGAAAATATGGATTTGTTAAGTTATGTGAGTAAAAAATTATTATGTATCTACATATAATTTCTGAAATCTAATGATCGATATTATAATAATGGTCTATGTACGCATTTCGGATAAAACAGGAGATAACATTACTTATACAAAATATAATTATATAACTCTCAACGGTTGGCGTATTTTCAATCTGAATTATACAAATACGTACATATTAATATGCACGTTTGTTTGAATGCCATAATAGATATTGTGTTATTGTTTATGAAGCTTAAAATAAAAATTTCGATATTCGACTTTTTTTCAAAAATTTATATTTTTTATAACACTTGATTAGCATTTTTAAGATACAAATTCTAATCTTAAAACGGTTAAAATAATATTTGTGGTATCATTATAAAATGAAAAATACATAGAAAAAACAAAAAAAAAAAAAAATACATAAAAAAAGTACTATCTATCGTATAAAAATTATCGCAGGAAGAATCTTGAAAATCCTCGGCTAATTTATGTATTTATTTCAGAATAGTAATACGATCGAACATTTTTTTTTTTCTTCCAAACCAGCATTTATCGTACATTACATTATTTATATTGAAAATAAAAATATACAAATTTCTCTCGTATAATATACGTGAAACTATACTAATTTTTAGTATTTATAATTTACCCGCGATTTACATATATTATTTTATATTAATTTTTTTTTTTTTTTTAAGCAGTAGGTATACAATATTAATGTATATATATACTATATATAAGGTGTTATAGTCGATCCAATAATGATTTTTGTATAATAATATGAATATTTTACTTAATATACATTTTTTTTTTTTTTTTTTTGTGATCGTTTGTTCGTTACAGTCTAACAAAAGGCTATTTATCACACGATAATAATACCTACACGGGACGGCATTTTCAGATACGATCGTCTTTGAAAATTTTCGAAATGTTTAATCTTCATGTCTTATTAAAAATATATAAGTATATATTACTTACGCGCCCATTTATATATATATATATATGTACGTATTTCTATCTCGCGATAAAATGTAACGAAACTAAATAAACTGAAAAGCTAAGCGAAACTCATTTCAAAGTTATAATATTCGTCGAAAATATAAACCCAGGTATAAACGTACTATGTATTATATAGTTGATTATAAATTTGTTTGGAAAGGACAACGCTATAAACAAGTTGAAAATAAAAATAAAGTAGTACCTACACCGTATAATATCATATATAAATACACGAAAATCATTTACCTATAACGTTAGTCGTTTAATTTTTTCCTTTATACTGCATCGCTTTTTTCAACCCGCACGCCGGCTGTGTGCAACTGTATACACCGAGTTCACGGAGGCGTACGAATATAAAAGAATAATCACCGTCGAATCGTTAATTTTATTTATTTATTTTTTTTTTTTACCGTTCCGCGTACAATTTATAGGTTAGGGTCGTGGTGATATCGGCCCATGATTTTTGAAAGAGAAAAAACCGGTGCCGCCCGAAGTGTAGACCCTAAAAAATCACAAGAGTAGGAACAACTGCAATATTGTTTACTGCAAAAATATAACATTATATATACCTATATACGGGTTCCGGTATTGATTATAATATTATCGTGTGTTCAATAATAATAATAATAATAATAATAATAATAATAATAATAATACGTAATAAACATGAAATTATTCGTTACAAAATATCGTTCGATTATGTACATTTGGTATTATATTATATCGTAGAGGATTTTATTATACCTATATGCTGCACCGCCACGGATAAAACACGATACGCAATAATATAAGCTGCACACGATCATAAAACGATAATTAACCAGGTACTAGGTACCTATAACTTATACCTGGTAATGGGTATATATAATATCCTATATAAAGTTATGAAAAATCGTTAGAGAAAATAATAAAACCGAATGACCTCCGCGGAATATTGCAATTTATTATTATTATTATTAAATTACTCGTGTATAATTATTATTATTGCAGCGCATTTATCGGTAACGAATATATTCTTTGTCTTTATATATTATAATATATTTCTTTATATTCTTCAATATTTTAGTTTTAAATAATCAATAAGCCATATATAACGAGTAATTTTGCGTTTAGGAAAAGTTTCGATTTTTAAAGTTGGCGTACGCTGGCATGATATAAATTACTTGTGTATAATAAGTCTGTGCAGTAGCGTATATTAAACTTTTATTTCTTCTTAGGAGACGGGTCCAATTTTTAATTTTTTTTTTCTCAATACCAACAGTATATTTAATTTTTGTCGAAAACGTTAAAAACGTACATGACGCGGTTAATAAATAAAGGCAAAACGATGAAAACTAAAACCAATTTAAACTAAGGATCAATATATTGAATTATAAACATAGGTACACAAAAAAACGAGTGCAATTTTTAAGGAATCGTCACTGGGCGACAATCGAAAATTTATCAAAATATATACCTATACGTCCCGTTCTTTGTGACATTGTTCGGTTTATGAGCATTTTTACGATATCTACTTTATTATATATTGTACCTCGTTTTTTAATTTCGAAAAAATGGTCGCCCTATTTTACACTCATCAGATGGGAATTTTACGCTTGTTCCTCATTGTAATTAAAAATATAGGTAGTGGAAAAACTATGGAAGGGTAAAATTATTACTAATAAGTTATAATGTGTATATAATATACCTAATAGGCAAATAAAGATTATGATAATAATATTTAATTTAAATTCGTTTCCCAATTATCTTTTGATAATATTGATAAATTTTAATATAGACATAATTCGTGTCCTTAAAATTGAGTACATTGTATACATACGATTATGTAAATAAAAGTAGGTATACTAATATACTTGATTAATTATCAACAAGTACATTATTAAAAAAATTGTTTGCGTCTATTCGGTATCATACATTTATCCCTAATCATTTTATCGATCAATTATTTCACATTCGTATATTTATAACGGAAAAATGCATGTTACACTAGGTAGGTAACAAAATATTTTCACCGGGTGACATTCATGTTGCATATAGTTTACTAGCTTAAAAATGCACAGCAAAAAACCGGTATAAAAATAATATTAATTATTTACAGACCTATTAAGTCTAATAGAAGCGATTTTTTCTATAGTTGTGGGTGGAATTTGAGAAGTAAAGTCGCCGGTTTTTTATTCGGTCTAAGCTCATAAATCGTACGAGTATAAAATAGATTAATCGGTCTTTTTTTATATATTTATTTTTTTTTTTTATAGAATGGTTTTCGAGGGGACCCCGTGAAATATTCTCCGCATAACTTCTGTGCATCGGAATACATATATTTTCACAAATTTATAAAGTTTTAACTAAAAAAAAGAAGATACAAACCATACCTAATATATTTCTCAGTAATTCCATAATTTTTGAAAAAAAAAACCTCGTCTAAAATAATTTATTAATAAAATATTTTTACTTTTCATATTTTCAGTTTTTTTTTTTAAGTGGTGAGAGGTGGGAGTAAAAATATGAGTTTCGCATAAATACGCGACTGAACCCGCGAACTCTCTACGAATATGCGCATTAAATGTAGGTATAAATACATAAAGTCACGTAAACACTGTAATAATATAACGAATAACATAATTATTATATTATTACGTAAACGTCAGTCCGAAGTCTTGTCGAATTGTTTTTGTAATAATTATTATTTGTGTGCTCACTAAATAAATACGTATATATATTATATATGTGTGTGTGTGTGTGTGTGTGTGTGTGTGTACACCTATATAAAGTCTTTGGTCCTGGGGTAAAAAAAAAAAAAGAAAAAAAAAGAAAGAATAAATAAATAAATGAAATTTGATTATATTGCTGTATTTCGGCGTGTATACACAAGACGTCATAACCGCAATAATATAGCCGATATCGATTGGTTTAATATTGAATTAGCCGTGTGTATGCAGTGTTGTACGGTGGCGAGTAAACTTTTTCATCGTACAAGAAAAACAAAATAACACTGTTCGTATTATTTCATATTTGTACATAATATACAGACAATGCGATAAAAAAAAAAAAAAATAATAATAATAATAATAATAATTCACTATACATTCTGTCAGCAAACAATCGACGTGAAAAAAAGTTACACTTCAAATCGACTAGAAATAAGTAAAAACTGGATTTAACTTGGCCGTTCAGTAAATATTAGCTTTGACCGAAACGAAGTGCCTACTTGTATTTAAAACTGGACTTTCGGTTACACTATAGTTCAGTCTAGGCCGGTTTGGTTTAGTTGACATAGATATAGTTTTTGCATATCAGCAATTTTATTTATTAATAACATTCACTATCACTGTATCTACGGCGTACTATCACATTGTGCTATTACTACAATAATACTACCTTATCGCTATCCTGTACACGCGTATATTCCAAAAACAATTTAAAACGGTACTGGTTTTACACTTTTTCGACGGTTGTGCTTTTTTTCTTATGTATTGGGTGTATTACACGTTTTAAGGTGGTGAAAGTGAAGTAGGTAGGTATACTCGTTGAAAACTCGAAACGGGTCATTTTACGATTTTCCAGTGTTTCTCCGATTCGCAAAGAAAGAATAAAGAAAATAACCGAATGTTATCCCAAAATATGGGTGATTTTTATTATTTTGTTATAAATTAGAAAATAATAATGTTGGAGGCATGAAATTTACATCAAATAATCATTTTATTACAACATTGATGCGTAAAAAAGTTCAAAATCGTATGGAAATATACTCGAAATAAAACGTTTTCACAAAGTTTTAATGTACAAAAATGCATCATTTTAGTAATTATATCTAGTATCGACTTAGTCATAGGTAGTAACAATATATAATGTAACATAAATACGAAAAATTGTCCAAAAGTCTCTATTTTACTGAGCTTATTCTAACATAGTGGATATTGTTCAGACTATCTGAAAGTGTCTATTCTAATTTAACTTTGTGGTATTTAAACGTCCATATCTCATAGACAATAAATTACCAACTTTTATTTTCACTTTTATCTATGAACTATATAATATTTTTTCGATTATTTTCATTCGTTTTTAAGCGTTTATATACGCCAGTGGTGGTGCTGTGGACGTACGTGCTGTATTTTACTTCTGTTATTGCCTCTATATTCATCTATGGACTACAGTAAATTTAATCACAGTGAAATAAAATTTGAAAATATTTCTTAACAGATAAACCTACTTTTTTATATTTTGTGTAGTACACGTGTTCCATACTTATTATTGATACACAAGATGAACAATTATTATCGTATTGTTAGTAACAAATAATATCATTTGTTCTCTTTACACAGACATGAAAATGAAGTCCAATTAGTTTTACAACTACAATAATGGATGATCCATTATCCACTGCTTATATAGTTTTCAACTATGGTTTTTGTTCTAAAATAAAACTAGGCGATTGAACAATTTTTACCAAAACATGTCTAAATAGTAAATAATATGATTCATATTTTTACAAAAATGTATGAAACATAAATTCTATCTCCCCTTTATTTTTTCTCAACTATATTTTATGCTAGATTTAATGCATTTAATTTTATTTAAACTATTTATTAATAGTGGGAAACTGAATTGATAGCGAAATTAATGGACATTTACTAGTGGAATCCGATTTGACTCAACACCGAAAATACTTTTGAGTGGTCTATTAATATGAATATTATAGAATATTTAAATTAAGTTAAGGCTGATAAATGTTGACTATTGTTGTTTGTCACCATTGACGCAGTTTCAAGGATTAAATTTTCATTATTATTTGAGTATATTCAGAAGTGGTATTAAAATTTTTTTATGATACATAATTATTAATAACTAGGGAACACATACAATAAGTAAGTACTTCGGATCAACAGGTATGAAGAAGTATTCAATTATTTTGATAACGCTGTGTATATACCCCAATTTGTTGCTGTGAATTCAAATAAGATGTCTGTAAATAAAAAATATGAACGTGATAGTAAAAATTATTGTATTACAGAAATAATAATAGCTGTTAATTAAATTTAAATCATATCGGTTAATAATAAATGCATTTTTTAATAGTATAAATTCAAATCTAGGTCATCATCTGTGTAGGTACTATTTGCGAAATTGTCTTTTATATATCAGTCGTTTTGAATATACATACGTACTGATATGATTCTGTTTTAGAGTTTAGACACATATTCAAAGTTTTATTCATAAGAGAAACAATACGAAAACTTGAAAACTCATTTATATATGAAGCGAGAACCCGAGAGGTATCTTTTTGAGTATCAAAAAAACTTTTATTACAATTTTAATAAATCAGAATTATATATAAATTAATTTTACCTGTGTTAGAAACGTATTTTTACTACGATATCGTAGCATTATGGCTGGCACGATTGTTGGAAGTATAATAATATTATATTTAAATATATTCTACTGTTATTATGTCTACTTATTCCAGAATGACAGTAACTCCAAATTTTCTCGGATTCCTTAAATATTATTGTTTTTGCATTTAAATTATCAATTATTTTTATTTATTGTTATTTTTCAAATTTCAACGTAATGATGTTAAATTTCTTCAAAATAAAAAAAATCTACTTGAGCACGTTTTTCGCAGTTCTTACGTATAAAAGTAAATTGTTAAAACCATTCTCGAGATCCTGTGAAAATTCCCATTTGTGAATTTCGCTTTTTTTCCTATTTCACGAGCAATCCGACATTATGCTCGTCATTGTATTTCTCGAATATTCAGAGAAATAAAAACACCATATTCTCTAACTTGAGTGTAATATTAGTTTTAAATGTATTCAGTACAGTATATGAAAAAAAATTAAAAATACGTTGTCGAGAGTTATTACTTAAGAACATTATTATATCCTTTTATAAATTATATCAATATGGGGCGTATGTATATAATGCGATTCCCGTAGGTAATTGAAATTTGCAGAACACTCTGTTGATACGTTACATTTTAAATTTAATTTAAAGCAAAATATGACAATATGTAATTTCGTTGTTTGGTTTTTAAATTATTTAAACACAAATTAAAAACAACAGAGAACAAATACATATACGTTATAATAAATACCAATATATGGAAAATTAATTACAAATGAGATAATTACATCTATAATAACCAATAATTATATATTCTTATTATAGATATATTGACGCTTAAAATGTATTTTAAAATACTTCATTATTTAATTTCGAATTTCTGAATGGTAAGTTCATATTTTTATTCCCATAATAAAATCAACGAAAATCAGTTGATAAAAAATACTCTGAAAGACTAAGAATGATACGAAAATTTAACAAATACAAATAAATTAAACCTTACCAAATATTTAGCATTTTGTAAACTAAATCATATAGAGTTAAAATGTCATAATAAAGTTATAATAGTTATATATACGTTATATAAATACAAAATGCATTAAACTCCTATAGATATTATAAACCAATATTATAATACAACATTACACGATGTACGTTACGTGTTGATACATATCACAAACTTTTTGGTATCTCATTTTTACCTAAATTATGCGTAAAAAATGCCTATTTTCGTGAATATAATAACGAAAAACAAAAAAGAAAACATTTTGAAATGTATACACGTAACAATAATTTATCATGAAATGAAAGCAATAGTGTGTTTTGTACATATAATACCGTTTCCCAATTTTTATTTTTATTTTTTTTTTACTAACCGGTCCTACGGTAATAATAGTGTTGTTAATTGTTATAGTGGAGAGATAAGCCAATTTTAGTTTGTGAATACTTGTAATCATTCATTAAATAAAATTTTTATAATATTATTATAATATATGATAAAAAAATGAAGATTATCAATGTTAGATACTATAGTATTTTATATTATAATAAAATTATTTTTGTTCAGTTGCGTCTGTTTACGTTAAAACTGGTATAATAATAATAATAATAATAATAATACATTATTTAAAGTTTTTGGGTATACGTTATTGTAGTGATAAATAATTATTATATTATATAATATTAAAACAAAACTTTGTCCCCAAAAATTTTATGTAAAGATGAAAGAATATTATATCAAGCTTAGTATTTTATTATTATTATTATTATTTTATTATTAACGAGATACTGAGAAATCATTCAAAACAGTAACCTAACCATAACTCTATATGATATATATATATATATATGCTTTTTTTGTACAGGAAAACCTTTGTCGAAAATTCAACTAAATCTTTGGTGAAAAACTTTATTTAAAATATTTCAGGCATCAGTGATTACGCTACTATTATAAAATGAATCATCGACGATTGCAAAATAATTTTGAACCTTTAGAAATTATGGACCACATAGATATCAAAAAAATTCTATATACAGAAAACTAGAAATGAAAATAATGATTTACGTATCCAGAACGATATTGTTTAAGATTGTCTCTGCGACTTTGCATAAAATGTAATGTATATATTTTTTAAATAATGTGATGATGATTTAGTTTGGTTTCACTATGACTTTTGGGGGTGGACATGCAATTAAGAGATAAACGAATATAACAGTAAAATTTAGATATTATACTGGCATAAAAAATAATGAGTATTTAAAAAAAAAAAAAGTCAAATATACATTGTTCCCAAAATTATCTTCATAAAATCGTTGGAATTTTAGTTCAGGTATAAAAAAATAACCAAACATAAACCATTATAAAAGCAATTTTCTTTACATCGCGTTCGGTTAGGTTTCGGATGCGACTATTTTTATACTTTTACCATTATTATGTCATCTGCTATAACTATATGCATATTTATTCGGAACGAATAAATGAAAAGTAAATTACAATGAATAGTGTACCCGAATTTCAAATCGACCTTATCGTTAATGGGGATATTTCGTGGTCAGCAAAAAAAAAAAAAGCCATTACAGTAGGTATACAATAATTTCTTATTTGCTTGCGATGATTGTCTTTTTGCGTGGACCTTACGCGATATTACGTTTATTTTTATTTTTTTATTCGGTTCGATAAAATAAATTTGATTTCAACAATAAATATAGATTTATTCTGAAAAAAAAAAAAAACACGACGCGTTAAATAATATTACTATAGTAATTAATCAGGATAATCAAACGAATAATAATTATTTTTAATCTTATTCAATGTTTTTAAGAATTATAAAGGATTTAAAAATTATCAGAAAAAGTAGTCCGGTGGTGTAATTTATTCATATCATGTAAAATTGGATACACCATTTGTTATAAACCTTCTTGTACATTTTCCCAAAAACCAAAATCCCCAATACATTTCAACACAGTCAACCGTATTGAGTTTAACCTGTTACTTATACTCCACATTAGTGAGTAGAGTTTCACAGAAAATCGGCAGATATTTAATTTATTAATATATAATTTGTATAATTTATATGCTAAGACGCATCTTGTAGAAATATATATAATTTCGGGTAATAATTTTTACCCAAATGAAAAATTCAAAAATGCATTAAACCAGAATTAGTTCCAAAATGTATTTTTCATGAAAATTTGATTTACCAAATTTTCATTTTTATAAAATTTTTTTATACAAAGACTATGTTTTTAATTCTGACATTCCTAATTTGCTTTAAGGAAATATAATTATACTCATTGTATCGTCAAATTAACTTCAGGATCATTGGAGTTCTTTTTATGATTTCATACCATCCTTTTCCTCTAACTTAAAATGGTGATAAGTTAACGTTAATATGTTGGGTGTATTTTAAGAGGGGGGAGGGGAAACAATATTTGAAAAATATGTAATATGCATAACTGTGAATTGTGTCGTGTTATCAGTTGAGCCGATAATAAAAGCTGCCGCATCCCTCCCAATAAGTGGTACATGTACATATTTTAATCGAAAATATAATAACCGCCGTTTTTATGAACGCTATATTGTATACTCCAAAAAGCGTCTACTACATAATAATGATAATAATAAGAATAATAATTGTCATAATTACATCACTGTATATCATATTAAAATGACGGCAACACAGAAGTTGGATTATATTTTGACATTACCATCCTGCGGGCTACAACATAACGATTTACATAATCCGTTTTACTTTCTTCAATTAAAATAGTTGTACAATTTCGAACATTTTGTCAGTATAATAATATCTTATGTTAAAATTTGAGATGTCTGATAAACTTATCGTTAAAAATATTAAATTCACATGCCTGTAATGCATATTATACTCAAAGAACATTAGTTTATCAGTACATTATTAATATAAATATTCACAGTAATATGGATTTTTCTTGTATTTGGACTTACGAAATCCATTTTATATATTTTATAATGTTATTATGAACACTGTACGTTTATGTGTTTTAAGAAATAATCTTACAGAGAAATTACGTCGAAAATTCGATACATTTACATTATCTTATTTTAATAGTCCATTTCCAATTGATCCTTTACATTTCATAAAAGTATTTACACATAAACACAACGTCATCATGTGTGGTGTCGATACGTGATTTTTATTTTTTTATTTTTTATTTTGTGCTTCGTTACCGTTTTGAGTATCGAATTACGTCGGCTCAAGGGTGAGGAAATGCGTTTTCCGTGTACATCAGCAATATATATATATATATATATATATATATATATAAAAAGAGAAGTTTCATTTACCGTTTCAGTTGGCCTGCAATCATCCCGTGGTCTATATATCCATTATGTGTTTATGGTATATAGTTCATATCGTAAACGTTCAACGATAATTTGGAAAAACTCGGCAAGTTAATGATATATTTGATTGACTGGAATGAGTTAACAAAAAATAATATAAATGAGTTTAAAGTTAATATATAGGTAAATATTTCATTATTAACTCTCATTGAACAGGACTTGGTATATAGGGGTGTTTCAGGATGTTTTTCTAATATTAGAATGTTCCTAGCATCTCTAAGTCCTAAAACGGGTACATTTTGGTGATAAGACTAGATTTTTAATCGCAAATATTGACATTTTATAGTTGTTCACATTTCATGTTTATTGTGATTATAGTATCTATTGTTTTTATATTCAAAATTAGACATAGTTTATATAAACTGTAAATGTTTGCATGTGAATAAAATATATATGAATGTATTATAACCTATAACCTATTTATAGGTAAACTCAGTAATATCAGTAATATTTTACATATTATAGTTTTATCATTTTATATACTGTATAGATAGTATATAAACAATGTCATTATAGGTATTAATATTTAATTATTAGCTATTTAATGACGATCATTTCAAGGAATAATTTATTTTTAAATAGCCCAACTATTATCTAATAACATTCAATCACTATTACAATTATTTTAAATTAAACTTTTAACCGGGCTTCAATAATTAAAACACTCGGTAGTGTTAGCAGATGTACTTCTCTCGTCAGGTAAGATACTATATAGCGGTGAATGTATTAAACTCAAAAGCAATAATTGCTAATAATTAATTATTGTGGTCTATAAAATTATTTTGAGCGAAGCTTGGTGTATAACCTATAACTGTTAACAAAAATCGAATGGAGTTATTTTAGTAAATTAAATTTTAAAGTAATCATGATAATTTTATTTGTCATTTTTTGCATTCATAAAAAAGTCCATTCTAAAAAGTAGTTTTCTTTTACGCGTAAGAAAACTACAGAAAAAAAATAATAAATAAATAAATCAAAAATATTACCTCTAAAAAGTAATATCTAGAACGAATATTCCGCAATAAAAAACCATACTTGATTAGAATTACTAAAAAGTTGTTTCCAGAAAAAAAAAAAAAATTATAAACATAATTTAAAAACTAATAGATTCCACGCTACAATCCAAATCCAAAATTAAAAAAAAATATATATATATATATATGTATATAATAATATTAAATGCAATAAGTTACATGAAAAAATTGAAATCAACTTGAATTTTGAATTAGCTTAATTTTTTTTTGATCTCATCGTTAATGCTTATAGTAATTATCAATTAGGCATACCTATATTATCGTATACCTATGTTCATATATATACATACATAACAAACGAACACCTATTCGACAGACAACCAGCTATTAATGTAAATAGCAATTAGCTTTAGCATCTTAATTGTGTGTATTGCAGATTTGAATTTATACACAAAAATCCACGTCGGTAATATTATCAAATAATAATATGTACTAAGCTAACTCGAGAATTCTACAAAAATATTTTTCGTTATTGAACCCATGACAACGTACAGGAGTGGTTGAAGTTCCCGGTCAGAAGAACGTGGTGTTATTTTTGATTAGTAACTTTAACAAAATAAGAAGTAATATTGCATTCGAAAAACGTTTTTTAATATAGTTCGATCAGATACAATTCACATTGAACTTTATAAGTTATTTTGCTTAAATTGATTAAAAAGTAAATTAATCAACGTTTTATTTATGTATTACAAATCAGTGGTTTTCGAAAAAAAAAAAAAATTTAAAAAAATATTCTTTTCCGAATAAACTAAAACGACCCAAATCTATTTTACAAACCTACGTCGCGACGATTGTGATATTTTTATTTTAAATTTAAAATTACCTATCTATAATAACAGACCAAAAGTAGTGAAAACTATTCGAAAATTTTATCAATATACATAATGTATATATTTTATATGTATATGGTGCAAATTTCTATAACATGTATTTGCATTATATTTTTCCGAATAATAATATAACTATATGATATGAAGAAAAATCCATTTTCTCAAAATGTTACGCGTTTGTACAATTTTCAATTTTTTCGATAGCATGTTATAATAATATTACCTATACCATAATAATATATACTGATGGAATCTAAAAATGACCACGTATAAAAGCACCAACTATAGATTACATTTTTCGTAAGAAAATTCACTATATTCAAAAATGTCTCCTCCTACACACTTTCTACCCGAACAAAAGTATACAATATATTATGATTTACATGAAAAAATAATAATCATTGTAAAACCGAACATCTATTTGCTTACAATTCAAATGTTTTTCTAAAATAAATATTTCAAAAAAACCAAATTTTTATTGTTGTTTTCTCAAAGGCATCGAAGAACGACGTAACGTATATATATAATATGTTTCATATATTGAGCATACTTTTATGTTCATTAGGCGTACGGATTATTGTGATTTTTTTTCACAGAATATATTGTCAAGTATAACAATAAATATACCACTATTATACTATATATTCACGGATTCAACGATTAATTATGTCGAGACTATATATTATTATGAACAGGATATGTTTTTCGTCAGTGTATAATAATGGAAATATTCGTTGGTTGCAGTACGTGAATATAAAAATATTAGATCAATAAAATTTAATGGAAGTTGTGTACTATAAAACAAGGAAAGTGAGATGGAGGAGAAAAGTGGCGGTCCGATAATAAGTTGTATAAAAATATAATGAAAATATTTTCAAGATGAAAGAAATAACAGAATGTTTTGGACATTGGTTGTATGCAATGTGTACAGAAATATGTATATATATTCATTTATTTTTTTATAAAAAATAGCAACACCTTCGGGGCATATTTATCGAGAAAACTTATTTTCAAACCAAAATATATGTTTACCGTCAGTTACCATACATCAAATAAATAGGACATTCGATATTGTTTGGTTATGGCGCATTTTGTCCGCAAGTAAAATAAACACGTGTTGTTAACATTCGGCGGAGAAAGCCTCAATGCAAAAATAAACCTATGCAATATACATACAATTTACTTATTACATACTTTTTTTTTTTGTATTTTTAAGTGAAAGTGGAGGAGATAGCAAAGGCTACTAAATTCTTTATATTTTTTAATGTTATTAAATTTGAAGTATATATATATATATATATATATATAAATGCTGTATAATGATTAGGCATATTTAAATACACCGATATAAGTTAAAGTTATTTAACATGCATTTTTAACATACAAACACATTTTATTTTTACATAAATAGCATACTATTGGTTTTATTTTGGTCAAAATATGAGAGCATTTGTGATCGGAATGTGTCATAAAGCATATCTTGAAGTATACCTCCTGTTTAGCACACCTAATGTAATTAACATTTGTACAGAAACGTTAAAGTATGCTATTGGATTTGGTCTTTTTTTGCACAGGAATTCATATTTTTTCCACGATATAGTATTTTGTACGCAGGTACAACATCTATGTTTATTTAATGTACAAAATGTATGACACGTGCAAATGTATAAATATCAATTTCAATCGTTCATCGAATATTGTTGAAATAAGATTGTCAACTATTGCGAACTCTTATGCCGTTTAAACGGCTCGGCGATATATATTATCATTGAAAAAGGTATCGCAAAAACGATGAATCTCTTTAAACGTCCACGGGTATAAATTTTCAAAGTATTATTACGGGGCAAACACATATTTCGTTACACATAAATCATAACATATATAGTGAATACAGTGTACATATTGTGTATATTATATTATGGAGTTGTATTGAATACTTTTCAATGTACCTTATCGATTGTCCTTAAAATAATTTTGTATTATATAGGTAATCAACAGTATTGTACATAGAGTTTTAAAATTTTAATCTTCGTAACATTTTACAACTACATTGACTTGGCAACTATATATATAATGTATGGACTACGCCTCGTTATTCCATATACTCAAATAATATATATGGTAAGAAAACCCTTATTACTATTTATTCCATTCATATTTTGTTTGGTATCATTATACGTTTATCTAGTATATAGTAGTGGTTATATCAAGAATATCTTTGAACAAACGAGTAAATAATTCAGTTTTTCTTCCACAACACCTCCATTTGCATATCAGATTCTGTCTCGAGTATTTTTGACCCGAGGCGAATTGAAACACTACTTTACTATTTCCAAAAGTATTTACAGAAATAAAAATAAATCAATGTAATATAACCCCACTCCCCCCCACCGGACCACATGGTTAACGATACCGACATTTTAATGTTTCTTCTTCTTTTTATTTTTTAATTTTTTTTTGTTAAAAAAAAAAAAATAAAACCTTTTTCAATACATTATACAATCACACTCAATTATTTCCAATAAGTGCCTCAATAATTTTAAATTCGGTGTTACGTAACGATGTTTATTCACCGATAATATAAACGATGCAGAATTGACGTGATGACGATGACAAGGATTTTGATTTACAAATATATATCGTATCCTAAATAATCAATGAACTGACAATAGTGCACCACCGACCGCAGAAACGAACGGACCAATGCCTCCGGACGATAGCAACAACAAGGTGCACGTATTCCCGTCAAAATTGGTAAGTAACAATTGTTATTTCAATTAAACTCGTAAAATCAAATTATATGTAAATGTCAGGTCTCGTTATGTACCGTTAAAAGCCAGTATAATGGTATTATAATATAGTCACATCGTCGCAGTAAATACGCCACTGGCGGCAGGAATAAATCGAATTTAATAACAATTCGTTGTTCACATATTATTAACTGTTTTCATAGTGAAAAGCGATTATAATTGTTACTGTAGAGGGAAAAATTTGAAACACTCATATACATCAGTGTTTTTTCTTTTGAAATTTTTTGTTTTTTAATACAAACGAACTTCCAAAATTCGCATAAAAACGTTTTGAAAAATTTCAAATTTAGAATTGAATTAATTTTTTTATACATTTACATTTAACTTAAAGAGTATTAAGATTCTTAATTTATTATTTCTAATTTTAGTTAATTCATAGTTATTTTCTTAATGTCTTCTATTATTAACTTAATTAAACAAACGATTTAAAAAAAATCAACATGTCGATACGTGACGTAATGTATAATTTTTAAGTAACATATGTTCATATCAAAAGTACAGAAAAATAAATACAAAATAGTGTATGCACTAACAATGTTTATTTGGCTTATAGTAAATAAACCGGAAATTTGTTTCTGGATTACATGATCGGTTTAAAGTGTAGACAACACTTTTTAACCTAACAGATCAAACAAGTGTTCAAATAATGTAATATGACGTTTTCAATTGAAATATAAATAAACGAAATAAACTTTCACATTTTTTATTCAAACCGTCCAACATTTATTGCCCGTGTCGATAAAAAGGTTTCGTAAAGAACACTATTTAAACGATATTTAATTTTGTTTTCTCACATCCGTTCACATATTGTACATGATCAACAATGGATCTACGATGCGTAAGACACCAAAATATCTGTTGTTAGCGTTCTGTTTAGTGTGCAATTATTTTCATACCGTTTTCAGTGTACATACGAAACATAAAACACTCTACAATTAATAAATACAACTCGCGAAAATATTTTAAACTCATATCGGAGTTTTCGAATTTACATTACATACTATTAAATCATCTCAATTCGTTTACAAATACCTATAATTTTTCAGTGTCAATGTCACGTTCTCAGCGCAGATCGTATTTTGAATACATTTTTATACTTTATTGTTCGTCGTATATTTAAATTCTACTTTAAACACATGTAATGATTGCAAGATGCGTTCACAATATATACAACGGTATGATGTAAATGAATAATGATATTTTAGGTTATATATAATACGAGTATATATTATATATATAGCTTAAGGGTACATTCATGAAGAAATGCATACATTAGTATCAGTATAATATGCACGTCGCATACGGAATATTTATATTGAAATATTGGTTTCAAGACTAAAACATATTATAATATATATATTATATATATATTACACCCGCGTATCCCGTAAATTTTTATATTTTTCGATCAAAATGCTCTTTAATATTACGATTACAGTCTGATCGAAAATTGATAAAAAAAAAAAACGATTTTACTGCACAAAAAGATAGAGTCTTAACTGATTGTGACCGATCGTAGCAGTGTTTATCGACATAAGTATATATTATATTATAATCGAACATCTAAAATCTGTGATTTAAAACGTGAAATTTTTAACCAGAAAAGTGTAAAAATTTTTTGGCAAAAAAAACAAAAAAAAAAGCCCCTCTCGGCTTTATATATTGTAAATATTCATCGTCGTATTAAATTTCAACATACTTAAGAAAATAAGAACGACCAAAATGAAATATTACGCGTATTCCTCGAAACGTAAATATATTTATCCATTTCGCCTTTTACACTTTTCACCGAACAAAATTCTGAAAAACCCAAATATATTTAATATTTATAATATTTTTTAACAGCACTGCTGCAGTGGGCAGCTAGCTTATATGACTTTCGGTCGAATCGGTATTATTCTTTCCATAATATATAAAATATGAAACGGATAGAGATAAATGCTTTCAAATAAAAGTTGTTCCGAGTTTAAAATGATTAATATACACCTGATATATAGGTAAATTCATCCGGTGGGATTCGCAATAAAATTTCGAAGGGGTGAAATGTACGCAGGACAGTAATAACACGATAAATCTTCCAGGGCCAAAAAGGGCGTTAAGCGCCATTGTGATCTTCGATCGGTTTTGAAATGATAGAAAAACGCCATCCATCAACTTACACTATATAATACTATAGTGCGTACGGCCTTTGGTGTTTTCTGCATTTCTCGTTGTATTTGCTCTGGGCCCGGCAGATGGATTGGCGGCGACAGAAAAAGTAAACTTTCCATTAACACATAAATTGACTTTATGAAACAATTTTTTTTTTTTTTTTTTCATATACAGCTGGCGCGGAAAACAAAATATTTTTAAAGATTTTCGTCGACCAAATTATGCCAAAGGCTTCGGGCGGTGGCAGCATCGGTCGCACAAGTCTGCGGTGGTTGATAAGACGCATATAAAATGCAAAGAACTTTTACTCCAGACGAATAAAACTCCGACTGCAGTAGTTCGTGTATTGGGAAAAGGAAATTTCATGTCTTGTAATGGAATTTAATAAACAAACTACCGCGTCCGAAATCCTTCGGGTCGAAAACGTCGGCCCGTTCGTTTCCCTTCCTACAAATTTCAACATTTTACTTCATCCGAAATACGAACAACGTGCATATACCTATAATATATATTATACTACAACCTAATTATTACTAATTATCTATTTAATATTTAAACACAAATTCGGATATCTAGTAGTTTAACAAAAATCCACAGGAAATAAATTATCGTTATAATGTTGCATATTTACGACCGTTTAATGAAATAAATGAAAGAAAATATTGTTTGCATTTTCATATGCGAAGTATAGTAAAGTTTCCACATTTGAACAAAGTTGCTTAAAAGCTATTTTTATCGAGTCGTTATTAAAAAATAATAATAATATCTGTACCGAAGATAATTTAATACTATAAAAATTAATCCGACGATTTTTTTTTTTTTTTTTTTTTGATTAGTTAAAAAGAAAATACGTTGATTATTCATTAATTTTATACTATTACGCTTTAAATATTTAAATTCCTACCAATATAAAATCAATGTTTAAGAAAAATAACAAAAGCTACAAAATAAAATGTATTATTTATTCACAGAAATTTTGTATTTGTAATTTGTATTTTCTGAAATTAACTTTATTACAAACAAAAATAATCCGATCAATGGAAGCATTTTACTTGTTAGAATATATATATATATCATACTGATATTGGATATAATGAATATCATATTTTATGTAATCGCTTATCAAAACATGAGTTCACATCATGTAATAATTGGTTCAAATCTTCTTGTCAGAAAGTCGTTTCTAGAAAAGAATATTAGAATTATTGCAAAACTAATTTGAAGTCTTTGGCTTAGCTCAAAATCTAAAATAAATTTAAAAATGACGTCAAATACACAAATAAATTTATATGATTTTAAAAAAAGTTCAAGAAATCAAAATAAACATTTATGATAAAAAATTTTTTAAAAAAATCGTTTTTTGGAGATGAAAATAATTTCGTTTTAAACGTTCACAATCAATATATTTTTTCAGTTTCTTCTAATACTGTTTTTATAAAAGTTAAAATTAAATTGTATTATTAAGTTTTGTATATTTTGGTTTTATCTGTTAATATTTTGTGTTATTAATAAAGGTACATATATTAATTACAACAACTTACTGACGATCGATAATATTTAAAAACCTTGAAAATTAAAATTAAGATTTTTAAATTATCTTTTTTAATATTGATATTATTAGTATTATTTATAATATTTAATATATTTTAACATATATTAAATTGATCTTAAATTTTAATGAAAATTATATGTAACTATATTTTAATAATATGTCATATAGTAATAAAATATAATATAGACACACAATAAGTTACATCTTTGTTTAAATTCAAAATAATATAAGAAAATAATTCTAATTTTAAAATAACGAGGAATATTATTTAGATAGGTGATATTTTCGTTAATGAAAACTTACAGATAAAGTTTTTTTTTTTTTTTTATCAAGATAAGTCTCAACACTATTATGTTATTTCTAAAAATATCACTTATTGGATTCTTCTTGGATTATTGAAACGGACTATTGAGGTCCTTTGCAACTTCTACTATCCCTCTCCGCCGTTCTCTATTCGTTGCCATTCTGATGATTAAAGTGGTATTTATTCTTGTCAAATTTCTCTTCATAATGTCAGTCTATCTCTGGCGTAGTGTTTCTAGTGGTCTTTTTCAATTTGACTTTTCGATCATAACTTTTTTCATGAGCATCCATCTGCCGCCGTACGCGACCCGTCCACTCTATTTTCTTACTACTAATGAATTGCCAAATATTTGGGGACTTATAGAGTCTTTGTAATTCATCGTTCTTTCTTCTTTCGAAAATTCCTGAATCCACATTTACGAATTTTTCTTTATATATTATTGTGCTGATTCATGTTTCACATTCAATTGTTACAACACAACACTCAAATTTGTAGTGTATAGCGTATTTTTTATTCGCCATGACGGAAGCTTGGATGAAAACATATCTTTCGTAGAAAATTAACTTCTATTGGATGCGCTTGTTCTAAGTTTGATTTCGTTGTGCATACTATATTCCTTTTCGATATTTATTCCTAGATATTTAAATTCTTCCACTTGTTCGAGCGAGTATCCGTTTACCATGTGGTTATTCTTAGAGATTGCATGCCTTAACATAATTATATGTTTTGTCTTAAATTGTTAATTAATAAACCCATATTATAGCTTGCTTCGAGTAATCCTTTTACCTTATCTTTCACACTTCATTATGAGATATTCCTAAAATGACGAGGTCATTTGTGTATTTCAAAAGTGTGTTTACTGTTTACTCTGATTAACTTTATCTTTCGATTTTCTTGCATGCTTCTTATCATTTTTTTTCCAGCGCTATATTAAATAAAACTGGAGATAATTCGTCTCCTTGTGTCAATGTAGTTTTGCATTCGAACACTTTGGATGTCTCTCCCATGAATCATATATATTCCTATGCAGAAGGTCTGTTGATTACACATTTCATCTAGCTTCACCAGTTTCCTTGGACCTTGGTAGGTATCCCGCAATCCCTAAGCGCTGTCCACAAGTGTTCTTGTTCTCAAGTAGTACTATCGTACATTTACTTAATTTCTATGAACAGGATACGAAGATATTTATTGTACTCGCAATATGTTTTCATTAGTTGTCTTAATGTAAAGATGTGATCCGTCATAAACTTTCCTCTTCTAAATATTGAACAAATTATTCCCGATTCCAATCAATTCATTATGCCATTTTTATTTTATCAGGGATTGTATTTTCTTCATTGTGTATTTCTCAACCATTTTGAAGTAAAATTATGTATTATATTTCACAATAATTCCGAACATAAATCTTCTTATCCTGAGGCTTTGTCATTTTTTAATTTCTTCACCATATCTTCGGTTTATTTCAGGTCTAGTTCTCTGCCTTCTGGTTTGACTGTTTGGTATATCAGTTCTTCGTATCTAGTCATAATATTTCCTTGCTCATATTTAGTAACGTAAAAATATTTTCTAAAAATGTATACTATTTTTCCTGGTTCTAAAAGAAGATCATTCTGGTCAATTTTTGGAAAGAGTGTGTTGTGGTTTGAAACTTTGTTTAAGGCTTTTTGCACATATTACTTTTAATAAATACTTTTATTGTCTTTAATATTATTTGCAAAATAAAAAATCTATTACAATTAGAAAAATTTTCCGAAACATAAGATATATAAATACTATATGTAGTGCTTAATAGAGTAAAAATAATAAAATCTCCACCGTTGAAACATTTGATAAAGTCAATAGTTTAATTTAAAAATTATATGGATATGCGTAAGTGCAATTAGTATATGCAATTATATGCAATAGATTAACTGCAGGTGTTATAAAACAGTACAGAATATGAAAGACGAAGAAATTGAATAAAAGGTGTTTTTGACTGGTTCTCAAATTATTATAAGTAATGCTAATTGGTGTCATATAACAGCGTGAGTGTATCAAACTCAAAGGGCTTTGATTGTTGAATTCATATACGTAGTATATACACCATAATATACGTCTAAGTGGTTAAAAAATTTCGAATAATGTTAAATTTAGCACGATTATGTTTCAGGATATTTTCGGTGATTGACCAGGTGAACATTTCAGTGATTATTCGGTTACCGGTGTGCCGTCTAATTGATATTATACATTTGTATAATGAACCGAATTGCTTGATCTAATATATTTATAGTTATAAATATGACCTATACTAAAATTATTTTATCCTATATATTGTTTGATAAAAACAAAATGTTATTCACTTCATATGGTTAATCACACGAATATAATATTGCTTCTAACCAAAGAATACTTTTGGAAAATATAAATAAGTATTTTGTAATTTTAATACCGTAAAATTATTCTCCTATAACACACTTTGAACCACTTTGACCATCTCTTCCTCTTTATATGCACCTACTTGGAATTGGATATATTTTATTAACGATTTTATGACGAACAGTTCACTGGAAGTTTAAACGTTTTATTTTGGAGTTTTTCCCGATTTCTCGAAAACAATTGTAATTTCAACAAACCCAAAGCAACACCTGTGTACCATTTTCAATCGATAGAGATGCCGTATAAAAGTTTTTGAGCACTTCACTGGTTAAAAAAAAATTCATTATTATGCTTAAAATAACATTAATAACCATTGTTAAATCATTTAATTTTTCACTTCTTGTCTTATTTTTTATAGTATTTTCGTATATTAAATTATCAAGGAAGTTATCTGATAATTGGTAATTTCTATTTTTAATTAATTAATACAAACTATATTTATGAAAACTATAAAAATAATATAATTGGTATTTTAATAAATGGGTTTAATAATGGTTAGCAATATGCATTTATTTTAAGACATTTACAGTACTTTCAGTCAATCCTTTGAGAAGAAGATTTTCATTTAGAATTTTATGTTTTTATTGCTTTAAAAATATTCAAAATTATTCTCATTTATTTATGGGTAAGAATACAATTGTTATGCATAGAATTTACAATTTATCACTTTCAAAGTAAATGAAATATTATATAAGATAAAATGAGGTATAATTATAGTAAGTGTATATAGTTGTAGGTATAATATTTTATGAAGCATATTTTATATAGATTTCGTTTGATTTTCTAGAAGAATAATCATAGCCATGAATATAAAAATTGCAATAAAAGTCCAATTTGCAATTTGATCGAAATTATTTGTAAAATTATACCAGCTCTACGTAAACAAAATAACTCGAAAAATAATTTCTATTCGTTATTTCACAGTATTGAAAAATGATAGATATTTTGAACTACACTCTCCATTTCCACTCACATATTGTAATGAAGAATTCGAAAATTTAGTATATAAAAATTTATATGAATTGTTTAAAACTCGAATATTACAACGTATATAAACAATTATGATCATTATTATTGTAATATATTACCATTTTCAAAATTCCACATAACTGACATAACTATATTCTATTATTCAAAATGAGCCAAATACAAAACCATCGATCATATTTGAACCAAAATTTCATTAAATTCCTCAACAATATTTCTCTATAAATATAGAGTTGACAATATATTATATTTTAATAATATATAAAAATATATTTTTTGGGGCCGATTAAATAATGTCACACGATCAATGAGTTTCATTCAATAATTTCAAATATTATTTTTTCACCGTTTATATTTATTATTCCAGTTATACAGGTCGTCATTTAATATATACATAAAAATCCCAACAATTGTGTTTGACAACAAAGTTCAACAATATGTTAAAATTAACAAGTGAATAAGTAATACCAAAATATGACCACGTTGGAGTTCAAAAGTGTCAGAGTGCAGTTCGTTTTCCTGATTTATAAGCAAAAAGTTCATGATTCATTAATGTGTTTTTTTTTATACAAATTATTGTTATAAAAAGAAATGTTTATATTTAAAAATACCATTTATTTCAAGTTTGTTTGAAAAAATATTGTCGTTATAAGAATATACCATTTGATATCAAAAAAATATATTATTATAATACTAAAATAACAAAATAAAAACCAATATTTTGCACGTAATTTACATATGTATACATAAAGAAATATATTTAGTTTTTGGAAAATCCAAAGTTTAAAAAAATACATTTTAAAAATTAAAATATACTAAAAGTTTTTCATTTATTCCCGTGATTTGTAGAGAATTATATTTTGAACTTTTATATATGATATAATGAAGAAACTAGATTAGAAAGGTTTACCTATTCTCTTGAATGGAAAAAAAAAATATTTCTTTTATACGTTTTCCGCTCCAAAATTACGAGTTTTTTAAAAATTAAATGTGACTTGATCGAATATTCCATTTTTTTTTTCATTTAATGTAAAAGACTTACCTATAATATAACCCTGGTCGTGGTAAGTAATTAAATAGTTTCTGTACATTATAGAACTCTAATAATTGTTTCAATAAATAAATTGTGAGATGATATAATAATAATTATTATATTTTACGATTTATTATTAATATACAATTATATCGTACCTATTTGTTTTTATTGAAGTTACTAGACTCTTAAAGTTTTTTTGTATTTATAATTTAATGATTAACAAAAACAAAATATGTGATTCGTGAATTTTAGATTTTTTTATCCGACAGTAAAGGAATGTTCTACCTCAAATAATTTAAAAAAAGTGTCCATTAAAATAATTGAATATTTTAATGATAAAATTCTTACAAAACAATTTCATACTTGAATAATGCGTATACCAGACAATTCTTTTTACAGGAAAACACTCATTTTCTCTGTTGTATTTATGAAAATAATTATTAATTTAATTAAAAGTTTCGATTATTTTCCCATTTTTTCTTTTCTTTACTATTTTCAAATAACAACATCAATATTTTTGATTTCATATTCCGACGTAGAAGAATTATTTTTAATAATTTTTAGTGTCAAACCAAACCCATATTGTTTATTATTATTTAAAGATCAGTATTGTGGGGAAGGGGGACATATTTTTATAATCATCGAATTACTTTACATAGATTCATTTAACTTATAATTAAATTCGTTAAAATCATAAATAATAATAAAATATTGAAAAGTGGATTTAGTTTTTATTTAGATATGGAATATTAAAAAATGTATTAATTGTATGTGCTAAATATATAAGATTTATCTGTAGTTATAAAATTGTTATACTTAATAATATTAACTATTTTTTTCTATTTGAGCATAAAATATAAATACTAAATCACTCGTTTTATAATTAATTAAATCCTAACAATAGTTTTAAATGTACAGCAAAGTATCTACAATATATTGAGAAAAATCATTTTCTTTACTTATTAATATATTATCATAAATTAAATTTATACCCCAAGCTATAATATATATAAATGAGTTCGGAAAGCACAGAATCTGGGAGTGTGCTGAATTCCCGGTTTCCAATCTTATTTTAAACTATTATTCAAATAAAAAATTTTTAAACCATGTTTTTAACCTACTATAATTATTTATAAAAACATAAAATGAACAAAACAAATAAGAACTATAAATATTGTTAATATTGGCAACCAAAGCGATGAATAATGAGGACAGATAGAGAGCGAGGGTTGTTAGAAAAAATAAAATATTTGAACGTACTGGATATCCCGTTTTCTATCTCCTTATAGTAATTATGAATAAAAAAAATGCAAGGATAATCGATTGTCAAATCAACAATACCTCTCGTAGCGACAGTAAAATATTCCTAAATTTATTTTTAGAAACCGAAAACTCATGTCTTCATTAAGAGAAAAAAAATAACAAAATACGATACTCATTTTTTGATATTTATTAGGTGAAAATTTAAAATTACTCCAAATTACCCTTTCTTCGGCTATATTTTTAAAATTTAAAACTCTTATAAGTAATAAACTGTTGAAACTTTACTTATTAAACCATATGCGAGTTTATAAAATAAGTTAGTATTAAAAAAATGTAAAAAATGAAAATCGCTGAGTTAAACATTTATAGAAAATTTGGAAAAAATTCTACACTATCTGAAAAAGAGCATCTGGTTTGTGAATTTTTTTCCCAATTATTATTCAATATCTATTTAAATACACTAAGCGAATGCAATACAAAATCACAGACAAAATATAAAGTGATAATGAAAATAAAAATCGTAGCTTTTTGATCGTTCAATTAAAATCACTTGTTGTTTGTCAAACCATCGTCAGTATAACAAACAACAATATTGGCGATAACAAGTACAATATATATATATATATTGTATAACATTTTCAATTCCTTTAATTTGTTGTTTTAATCGAATTTCGTATAATTCCAAATCCGCACTCTGATGGAATTCGTGTCTAAACACGGCGGTTCTGGAATGATCCTAGGAAACCATCTGCAGAGATGAGTAGAAAAATAAAGGTCAAAATATATTCGTACGAAAATGCTTTTGCAAAATGATCAATTTGGGTCGTCAAATCGAATAAATACAAATAAATACAATTATTTAATTACATATCGTTATAATTGGAATTTAGTGAACAGGAAATATTCACTGAATTACGATGTATATATTTTCATCTGAGGTTAATAAAGTTTTTTTTATGAAATATCGATTGACATGTATAGAATATCAAACATTTTTATCTCGTTAATAATAATGAATGGTTATTTTAACATTTAAAACAATCTCCTGAACAATTCGTTATTTATGAAATAGTAACCATTCATTATCTGCTGATATATATATAATATAATCAATGAACAACAATCATTACTTATTGTTTTATTATAAAATTCTAAATTTTACTAAAACTGCGAACAAGGCACCAATGAATTATAAACATAAATACATAAAACAATTTAAAAGATATTAAATCTCGATGCTAAACGATGTTAAATATTTAGAAACTAACCGATATTTAAATGTGAAAATTCTACGTAAAGATATTTTAATGACACGAAATATTCTCGTTTAAGAATTTAGTTGTGTTATGAGAAATATTATATAATTGATGCAAACCTGGATTTACATATATATATATACTAAAACACTTCATTTTCAAAACATGAATTCCAACATTCCGTATACATTTGGTGATTACGAGATTCAAAATATGCATAGTTACTGTTCTGTACAAATACGCTTAAATGTAAACCAACAAATTATATTGGTTAACTTTGCTGATGTTTTCAAAAATCTTTAACAATCTATCGTTTCAATTTATCGGACCAAAAATAAATTAAAAGAAGTTGATATTTCAAATTTTGAAGTTTGTCCAGTACATATTGTCTGTAAATTAATGTAAATGATCTTTGTACCTTATCACATATGATTGTAAAAATCTTTGTTTATATAATGTAGTTATCAATTTACAGTTTAAAAAGAAGTTGGTGAGGTATATTAAAAAAAGTTAATTAATTAATTAATTTTTTGTTTATAAGATCCGATATATGAAGATTAATTTTACAAAACACAATGCCATATAAGAAAGAAACGTCTATTTGATAATTAATTTTTATGCAGTTATATAGAATTTTTAAATTGTAAATCTATGTTTACATTATATAATAATAAGACGTGTATTCTATATGAAGCTTTAAAATATTCTGAAGACAGTATGATTATATTACGTAGGTATTTGTAATTTTATAGAATTGTCATGAGTAAGTTATAATTAATATTTATTTTTTACATTTCATAAAAACAAATTATCAAAGTACATTGTGGAAATTAAAAATTAAAAAATTAAAAATATTGATTTTAAAATGCAGAATCTACTAAATAAATTATAATCAAAGAAGTGATTAACGTATTATTAAGTTTAGAACATTTTATTAAATCGAAAATATTATTCTACTTACAAAAGTTAGGTATGAAGCTTAAACTAAGGTTACCGATTAAGGAGTAATAGTTATTACCAAACTATTAAAATCCGGTTGATAATTATAAAAAGACATGACGGTTTAATATCAAAATAATAAATGGAAAAACCTAACCTAATCATAATGATTAAAATAAGCTGAAAAAATGATTACCTTTTATGATAAAAAGTGTTTAAAATACTATAGTTAATATAAAATAAACTGCATACCTTTATACATATATTTTTTTTAATGAAATTGGGATATTTTTTAAACTTTACCATGAATTCTGTAGATTGTGTTTAGATCAAACTTAGTTTTATGATAGCAACATCACCTCATTTATAACGTTGAGTTTATGATTATAATAAATTAAATATATATATTTTTTAAGAGGATTACGTTCAAGTTTATAAAAATTGAGGAAGTATTATATATGTAAATTGTTATATAAAAAAAATAAAAAAAAATGGCATTATATACAATCAATCTGGTATGATATAGTGCGCTTAAGATTGTTTTTATATTATATTAAAATAAAATATACTGTTGAAAAGGGTCGCTAAAAAATATACCTAAAGAAATTAATTATACTTTTAAGGTATTAAATTTTTTTGTGTTTAGGTACTTATTTAATTTTGAATTATATAGTATTAAAAAAGATAAAAAAAACTCCGGTAAAAATTTAAGTGACTTTTTTCTAAAATCAAAAGTAATAAATAAATAAATCTAACTGTAAAATAATAACTTTTAGTGCTAAGAAATTAAAACTTCCAGTTCTGTATATAGTCAAGATAACATATATTGCTCGTGTACCGTGATTGTAGAATTTTTAATTTGAAGTAAAGGCATAAATAATCATTGTGATCGAAATATATGTTAGAAGATTACTAAATTAGGATTAGAAATCTATAGTTAAAACACAGTGGTATTTAAGTAATTAAGAGAAATTACGAGAACAACAAATTGCTAGAATATCAAAAAAAAAAAAAAAAAAAAAAAATATATCCTACATTAACAAAATTAATATAATATTTAAAATATCTTTTTAAACGTTCATCTGGAAATACAGTTAATCGAATATCAGGAATCACACATTTATCTTGATTTTTTTTTTTAAATATTTGAATATTATACATAATATTTAAAAATATATTTTAAACGTGTTTTCTTCAAAACATCGCTGCTATTGTCGGCAACTATATAATAATGTTCTTATTATTATTATTATTATTATTTTTTTTTTTTTTTTCAAGTTAATACTATTAATTATACATATTTTTCTACGGTCAATGAAAAATCAAATTATTTTGAAATAAATATTTTAATTTTGATCGAAGAAAACTTTACACCAGAGAAGTATAGCACAGTGACAATGAAATCTAAAAATATATTTGTTCAATAATATAAAACACTGTACGTGTATTTTCAATGTTTTCGTTAAGTAATTATTATAAAATGATGAGGTGTAAATACGATGCACTTTGTACTTATTGTGACGTTGTGTTTAATCTTAATTATCCAGTATTGTATGTATTTGGTCATTGTTTCTGCACTACACTTTTATAATAAAAGCGTTTAAACAATGTACAACGAAAGGTTTTTTTCGCATTATAATAATACAGCATCCAGAAATTATTTAAGGGTAGTGTTTTGGGGTCAGTTAATTTAAAATATGGTCAGCGTATAAGTGGGTCATGAGTACTCGTGTTACATAATGTAAAAGTATATATATATTTATGTAGTTATATATTGAATTAACTTTAACTGCTGATTACATCCTTAATATTTCGTAACAAAAAAAAAACAAAAACCAACATGTTTATTACAATTAAATACAATTATTATTATAAAATATATACATTACAGTGATAACAACAGATATTAAATGTACACGTCATGGAAATACTAATGAAATATATGAACATTGTACGATTGAAATATGATAGTATTTAATCGTCTCTTCAATTTCGTTTCATATTGATATCATTCATGCCCATCGTTATGATAATAATACCATCGATTATATATTATAATATATAATCAATGATAATACGCATAGAGGAAATTTAGATAAAAATATAAATAATTCAAATAAGTATTGATATATTTTTTAAATATATTATAATTCTATGATTAGTTATATAGTTAATAATCCAATATTATTCGTTTTTATAACGTTATATTAACGAAAAAAAAAAAAAAGGAACGTATTCTTCCAAAACAATATTGTATTTTTTTTACAAACATTCTTATGATATGAATTCGAATATAAGTTTATTTTTAAAAATTAGCTTTATAAAAAAATCATGATAAATATACGTCGTGAATTATTTGTAAACTAAAATAAATTAATCTGTAAGAATAAATCACATATAATTTTTAGTTTTTTTTTTCTTAGTATTTTATTATTCAAGAAAACTATAAAACAGTAAACTAATAAATGTCGATAGTGATAATTATTATAATCGAGTTTTTTTAATTTTAATAATAATCAATATATATTATGAGTGTTTGTTGAGAACACAAAAATTCTGAGTTTTTTTTTTAAATAATTTCAATAATATTACAAATAGTTTTTTTAAAATTTAGTTTTATAACATCAAAACAATGATAACAAGCATCCTATTATATCCTATATTTTGTATCGTATTTTATGGTATAACATATCGTTTATAATATATAATGGAAAATAAGACGTTCATTTTACAGTATTTTGGTAGACGAGATAATAAAATGTATTATATTACCTACCGCATACTCTAATGATTATCTGTTAATTAAAAGCTAAAATAGCGAAACAATTTCATTAGTCAAGACATAATTTCGTGCTCTATGTTTCCAACTAACGACACGTCATACAGTCAAATAATATCCTCTCAACAATTTAATTTAGGGTAAACTACTCCCATGACAATAATATACGGACATGCGTCTAATATAATAGCGATAGTTTCTATACTTTTTTTTTTTTTTTTTTTTTTACTGTATGAAGATCAATATTTATAATACGTAATTAAATTTTCATATTATTCAGACATTTTATGGATAACATTTATGCACTTTTCTCGGACATTTATTTCGGGGACAAACGGAAACCTACATAATCCTTTTTTTTTTCTTTTTAGCTACATACCCGGAATATATAAATAATACAATGATAACAAAAATGCATTATTGAAATACCAATTTGAGTTTAGGTATAGTTAATTGGTAATGTTACCCATATTTTTTTTTTCTGTATTTAAATGTAAAAATCACTTCATGGAATACGATTTGAACAAACACGGTGGAAACGGCGGCAGTGACGAAGGATCTGGAGGAAGAGATAATAAAGTTGGGTCACGCGTAAAATTTGCATATCGTTTTGAAATACTTGAAGTAGTCGTTTAGCTAATCGACGATTGGCGCCCTTTAATTAAATGGGACTGGGTGTATTTAAAGTGAACTTTTCGAGTTATGGTCGGAGATGAATCTGGCGGCTTAAAATAATATCACAACCAAACGATGAAATAATTAACGGCGAAATTGTGCCTGAATTCCCGAATATATAATATTAAAATGTTTATTACCGCTGCATAACTGGCAAATAATATATAGGGAAATTAGATATTTAAGACGTATAGTTTGTTCAGTTAATCAACGTTGTGTAACACTAGATGCGCGATAATATATATATATATATATTTAATATTTTAATCAGAATTTAACAAAGGACATAATTAATAAGTAAAATTTTAATAAATGGCGTTTACACGAGTTTTACCCATATAGTAGTTAGAATTGATTAGTCTTAGTGGTAAAAGACCGATTTAAATTAATTTATTAGGATTAAAAATAAATAATAATCCTTTTGTGACCACCTGTTGGAAGTAGTGGTGGCGTCATTGCAGTTTTTAAACTAAACAGGAATGTAAACATTTGTAGTAGGCAAAATTTTCGTTCCGTCTGACCAATTTGAATGTAAAATTACGTTTTAAAAAATTCGACAGCTATTTTTTTAAGCAAAAAAAGGTTATTTGAGTATATGAGTATAGGCCATTTTTTTTTCGTTCCATCAAGTTATACCTTCATATGGACAGTCCATTATCGATTATAGACATTACAAATGGCCCGAGTATCTTGAAAATATCACAATATCGGCACAATATTATAATACATAACGCCGGGCCATTGCATAAAATAAATACATAGAATGAAAAATAGGGCTACACAACTTTAGTCCGAAACCTTTAAACGACTCATCTGTTTAAAAGTATGAACATATTGAGATGATAAAATAGAACGATATAATATAACGATCGATAAATATATCTATATAATTCTCACGGTATCCTAAATAATATTTTAGAAGAAATAATCGATTGCTCGCTAAAAATATTATCCAATGTAATTTTTCACGGTTGAAAAAAATCAGAACAAAAAACGCATATCACTATTAAATTGATTGGGGATATTAGAAAAATATGCATATACTAAATGTAATTTTTTTAAGGTCTTAATATTTATACCGCTGAATGTCATATTGTATTGCATATTACTGTTCGGTATTTCCAAATATACTTAATGAATTTACATATTTACTTAATGTAAATATATACTGACGTCATCGTGTACATTATAGACCTATATTAACTGAAGACTGCGAGGCACAAAAACACTCAGGTAATATTTAGTAAGCAAAATGTGGTGTTACGATAAGATAAAATGCATATATAGAAAGAAAAAAAAACAGTTGGCGGTTAAACCGCACAGACCAATGCGAAAAAAAACTTCACTGTTACTTATGACTTCAAAATTACGTAAAAAAAAAAAAAAAAAAAACATAATAACAGTGAAAATAACTATGTGTATGTACAAGTATGTATATTGCATAATATATTGTATGTAGTTTATCTATGTGCATTGTATATTATACATTAAAATGTAATACGAAAGTTTTTCGTCAACAATATTTATTTTCGCTGATCACATATCGTCGGTGGGTTTTAAATTTTAATGAGCTGCGGTAGATTGAAATATATATATATATATATATACACATCGAATAGAATTTTTTTTATCCGACATATATATATATATATATATTTCAAACTGTACGGCAAGAGGAAATTGTACTTTTAAATATAAATACTGACCATAACATTGTCGAAGGAATTGCAAAAAAAAAAAAAAAAAAAAGTAAAGTTTTATAAATTATTATTAATTTATATTCAGTAAATACTACTACTGTGTCTATTACAACATATTGACGATTTTTCAAGTTTATTACGTACCTATACTTTGGTCATATTATTTTCCTTTTAAGTCATACGCGTACATGGAGAATTTTCTGTTCAGAATTATAGCATTTGGATTGCATATTGTGTCGACGGAATATTTGAAATATTGTGTGTGTGTGTAAACGGTGTTGTGTGTGAGACATTAAATTGGCGTAGAACCGTTTGTGGTATCGAATTGTGCCGGTCGTTTATATTATAGTTTCAGAGAATGGGATATATATATATATATATATATAGGTCTTTGAACGGTAATTGGTTAGCGATGGTATTAGAACTCCTTGGGTAGGTATATATATATATGTATAGGGTTTCGGTTTAGTGTTTTTGGCGTATTGATTGAATGATTTGTCATACGATACGGTGCAGATCGGTATCGCATTGATCCTGGTAGGCATAAACTATGACCTGAAGTATATATGGCACGTGCACAAATAAATTTTCAGAAACGAGAACTGCATGGAAACATGCATTTTCGTTGTAACCGGCAATATTATTGGTGTGATGCGACACGAAATTTATAAAATTAGTCCGTGGTGTTAAGTCAATTATATATTATTGTCGGATTCTATTGACACTGTCCGTCATAAAAAAAAAAAATTATATGGAAATCATCACCGTATAATTGTGTAATTAGATCGGTTGCAAAATATAATAATACTGAACGCAGAACGCCGTGATACCATAATGTGATATCAATCTGAAAACTTTTGAAAGACCGTGTTCTCAGTCTAGCTGCATTTTAACGGATCAACATTTTCAACGTGTAATTTCACATTGGTGTCCGACTATGGTTTTAATCGTGAGGTAAAACCTATATCTATTAGTTGTTGGAGCATACTATATTTAAATAAATGTATTTTGTACACTACCGATTGAATTCGATCAGTGAGGTGATATTTATGAAAAAAAAAAAAAAAATTATATAAAATGTTGATTTGACCGACAACAACTGTAATTCATTTCGGCCCAATAGTTGGCACTTGATATAGGCACCATTACCTACCATTACTCAGGTATCGGCTTGGTTACATAATTTTTAATTTTTATTTAATTCAACTTCGTTAAATATAAATACCGATTTCAACGATAACAATTTATATCACTAATTAATTCGAGGGCAAATATTAAATACGAATATAACATAATCAAGTACACTGCGTGAACAGGAGAAAAAAATATGCATAAATGTGTAGAAAATAATATTAATAAATAATAATAACAAAAAGGAATATACTTAATAAAAGGAGGGAAAAAACTTCAAGCATTTTTGACGTAGGGTAATCGCCCGCTGGTAGCAGACGAGGGGCGTTTGGAAAAATGACGTCGTTAAACGCACAGTGTCGTCGTGAAAAACCACGAGCGCGTTATCGTTATATTTTTGATTTTCTTTCCTTTTTTTTTTTTTTTTTCAGGTTTCCTCCACGTCCTACCACTACCACCAACGTTGTCGTAGTTAGTTTTAGATTACGTCATCCTCGAGTTGCCCATGGCAAGACTCAGAAAAGACTTCGGTCAAATATAACAGGTAAGAGCGATCAATTTTACCCACCCTTGGTCTACACTATCGTACTTAGGTAGTTAGGTGTATACAGGATGAATCATTTAATTCTAATCATTCTCATTTCTCATTCAATCTTCTCGTGTCTATGTGGCTTATCATTATCAAAATTAATTATAATATTAAATTATTAAAATTAATTAGAATCTTAACGAAAAAAAAAAACCAAGAGAACAAAATATTGTTATACGTTTCTCTATCTCCCCACTTCTCATTTAAAAAATAAAAATACATTATTATAGTTCAGTACTAGCATTTTAGCAAAATTAAATTATATAGTATCTATTCAAAATAAAAAAAAGATTTCAATCTTTCAAATACAGTGGTAGATGTTGATCTATTCACCCATCGGTTCTCTGATAGGCTAGTCTATTTAAATTTGAAAACAAAGATAAACTGTTGCACTCAAAAGATGATTTTGAGCAGAGTTCGATAGGCATAATATATTTTTTAAAAAATAGTTAAATATTTATTTGTTGTTTACCCTACATTAATAAACTATTTCTGTCAAAAAAAAAAAAAAACATTGTTTTCTAAGAAATATACTGGAAATATTGAAAAATGACCTCTTCAAAGTCCTAACTAGAGCGAATTTAATAATTTTACTCCAAAAAAATGTATACATATATAAAAAAAAACATCATATTAAACCAATACAATCTCGATTTTTATTTCTTGTAATGCTATATTTATTACTTAAAATTTAATTTAAATTATTCATAATCATAAAAATTGAATGAATCGATTTTAATCAATCATTCTGTATGCGTAAAATGAAGTATTTTCTAGATACTTTCAAAGGACACGAAATAAATCGATTTTTCAAATTTTTTTATTAGTATTTATTATTATTTTGTTCGACGAAAAAAAGCTCAAGGGCTTCTATATAGAAGTGGTCAATACGCCGCCTTCGAATTATTGGTCGGAAAAGGTCCAAATACGGCCTCGGGGATCGCAATTACGATATTATTTTTCTGATATATAGTATATTGGTGCGCCTCAATAAAACAAACATAGATGATATTTTTGTAGGAAACTAATTACACGACCAATTATAAAACTTATATAAATGATAATACTCAGCAATTTTACAATAAAAAATATATACCAATAATTTTTTATTAATATTGATTTAGACGATGATTTTTCGGTTAAATTTTTTTTTTTCACCCGCTATGACTATTTAATTATCTAAATAACTTGGTTAAATTGTATTTTGATACTATTCGGTATTATTAATTTCCATAAGTATATATTATTAATAGTGTTTTCAAAATGTTTAGGTCATCAACATCCGGGCTATACTGTATGATATATTTTATTTTATTACAGAACGAACATTAGAAATAAGAAAAATTCAAAACATTTGTTAGTCAGAATAAATAAAATAGATTTTTTATTAGGTACCCATTACAATAGTACTATATTTTCATTGTTTATTGAAACGATAATATATTTATTTGATTATCAAAGAACTGGGAGTTTGAGAACTAAGAGACAAAGTAGTCAATAATATAATATTAGAATGTATATTGTTAATAATATTTTCGAAATTTTATTAAAAATCTATACACAATAATGTAAAATTGAGTAAAGTGTATCATTAAATTTTGTTGTTTATCAGAAAAAAATGTAATTTATTTAAGCTAATAACATAAAAGTTTTACATTATATAAAAATAAGAATAAATTATATTGATATAAGACTAAAAACCGTTGGTACATACAAGTATATTGTGACGAAAATGCATAGAACAAAATGTATAAAGAGACGATTATAGATGCGGTGAACTACAAAACACATTATATTTTTACGTTGTTAATAATTCATTCAATTTTCATCAAAAAATTCATACTTAGAACTCAGATGTTATCTGTCAATGATAGATAATATATTATATATTGGAATAATAATCGTATTTCGTTTGAATACGAATTTTGATCGAAATCGTATACACTCATACTACTCCAAATTAATCTGTTGATATTGTTAATAATCTTAATATATAATATTGTTGCAATACAAAATTAATATTAAAATTTAATATATATTATTATTACTAAATATAATTTTATTGACTTTCAAAACGTAGAAACGCCATTAATGCTCAATTTTGTTATTTTTTTTATTCAATTATACGAGAACTCTGAAAAAATATAAATAAAAAAATAGAGGGGAAAAAATATGATAATTAAACTTTTTTGAAAACGTACATATAGTGTAATAATTAATAGTACATCATATAATATATGCTACAGACGAACACTGAGATGTTAATAATATGATACATTGAAAATAATTTGTAATGAGTTAATTCGACCTTAATCAAAGTTATAAGTCTGCGTTTCAGTACCTAAACGCGATTGATACAATATGCGTATGTGATCATATAGAGATGGACCATAAATTAATAAAAAAAAATAAATAAAATTGAAAATTTCATTTGTACAAAGCATAAATTAGATATTACTTGATCATAATAGATCATGTCTGGAAATCTAGACATATTTACGTCACATAAATTCGATTAATAATAATTACGTATAGTTTCGGCGCACGTATGATATGCCATCGATATGCACAGAAAAACGTGATATAATTCTTCCTTCCTCAGCAATTTAAATTGCGACTAGAAGAATTTCTTAAAAATGAGGTTCATATATAATTTATAGATTTATGGAAGTACAGCTGGGTGATCGAGGCCAAGAGTTTGTTTTTTTTTTTTTCACCGGAAATCTATACGTTTGGGATACGTGAGGGACACGGCGTTCGTTCGCTATTTCTCTGTTGCAGTATTACATTATATACATACGCATACGTGTGTGTGTGTGTGTGTATTATAAGAGGGTCGTGGGTGTCTATGGTGGAGGGAAGATCGTATCATAATCAAATTTAAAACGACTGTTGGAAAAACTTTTAACACTTTTCACCGACACCGCCCGACCAGATGGGCCCTAAACCCTTTTTAATATTTTTTATTTTTTTTTTTATGTTTAATGGACTCGTGTAAATATGTAATACGCGCGCTCCTTTTTCTCCTCCAGCCATTTTTCAAACAAATCATGTGGTTCAATAATACCGTGAAACATGCATATTTTTCACTTTAAGAGTATGCTATACCCGCATTTTCTGTCTCCGTCCATATCTAATTGGCAATATAGCAAAACTGTACAACGCAAAATTGAAATTATGGCATTTTGGTTAGATTTAGAGCTTAAACACCTATTATCGAATTTAACGAGAAGAATAATTTCGAGTGAACCTCATGGGATTTTTGTAAAATATTGTCAGAAAAAAAAGTTACGGTATTTTTAGTTTTTGATATTTTTAAATAGCTTTAACTTTTTCGTCAGACGATATTTTACAAAATGCCCATGTGGTTCACTCGAAAATATTCCTCCCTTTAAATTTTGTAATAGGTGTTTATACTCTAAATTTAACCTAAACGCCAAAATTTCAATTCTGCGTAGTGTGATTTTTCTATATTATCTGTTAGATAGACAGATAGACAACAAATACGAGTGTAACATCCTCTTAAGACGATAATTTGTCGAGTTCATAAATGGCCGTCACGGTTAATCTAACTTACGAGTATATCTACTACGATTTAATCACCCGCACTGTGTGTTATCCGTACACATACATCATATCGTATTGAAATATTTAATATACACGCTCTTATCATACATATGTATATAATATATATTTATACCACTGTCTATGAATAATCTACCATTCCGAAAAATTTTCAGATAACCGTAGAATGGACGTTACGAAAGAAAAAATGTATCACATTTATTTTTATATGCGAGTTTCGATAAAAATGAAAATCATAAATTGTTATTGTTCAAACACTATAAACTGTAATACGACAGAAAAATACCGTATTTTCTACAGTCCTGTTTACTTTTCTGTCGATGATAAAAATATCTCGAAAAATTTAGTAGTGCGATATACAAAGTTTCTCCCAAGGCATCCCTTTCGACAGGTTTTTATGTTGGCTGAAAATATTAGTATGCAGACGGTACAATATACGCAGTCCATACATAGTTTATAATATAGACTTACGACCAAGGCCGTGACTTTTCAATGTCGGAAAAAGTAACCGCGTTAAACTTATCTCCAATTTTAAAGTGATTTTTAGATGGAAAATAAGGGGAACTTGTTATTTTAACTTTCCATTAGTTACCTACATCCCGACACCTATGGGGATACACAGAGATTCGATACGCTGGACCACCGATCATTCCGGAGGAAACTATAAATTGTACGTCACCAGAATATCCGTTAAAACATCGAATCCACGGACGATTGATTAATATGCATAGAACACTATATTGCGCGATATATGATATGGTTTTGACGGGGTTTTCTGCCATAAAACTTGTTAAAATCGTTGGTGACATCTATTCCTGTATGACAATATGTGGTAAATATGTAGGTATATTCGATACCAGCAATTTAATGTTTAATAGACCACGTGCAGGTGAATTATACATATGTCTACAATATTAATATCGCTGTATGTTTAAATGATCGATACGGCATCTTTGTAAAATTCTTTAGATTCTTTGAGATATAATTATACAATTTAAAAATAAAGTCCAGATATAGGCGATCGCTGTTGGACTATCGTCACTTTAGTCCTTTGACAGTAAAATTTCCGAGCACTATATGAACTCACTTTCCTAAACTTTGATAATAAAACTATAATAAATTATTAAATTTCAACTAAATGAGTTTAATGGGTGAAATATTCGAGTATATGAAAGTGATGTTAAAAGTTTTTGTGTAAGGTAATTGACATTAATGCTTCAGACAGAATCTCGAGTAGCTGCCAAAATATAACACTAGTATAATATAATAATAATACCGGCTTTTGAAATTCAATTCAATCAACATTGCGTTTAATTATATTAAAATGACGCCTTAAAAACAAAATCATATTATCTCTTTAAGAGTCTCGTGGGTTGGTTATAATATTTTCGAATATTGATTCATTGACCGTATTGACAAAGTAGTTTATTTGTGGTAACGATTCAAGACATGCTCGAAAATTAAGGGAAAAATGGTCAGGACAAACTTTTATTGAGATTCAAAAGTTAACCGACACGGTATTTTATGGGTAAATAAATAAATCGAAATTAATTTTTTGGAAACATAATGTATTTATGGTACACTAATATTTAGAAAACATACAATTCAAATAATTTATAAAATTCAATGATGATGTTAAAACTTAAAAAGGGGTTTCAATAAATAAAAAATTCATAATTAAAATTGATCCAAACCATATCCGTATTTTCAAGGAATTCTACTGACTTAACTACTTGTGGACTGAGAGTAAAAAAGTTCTATCTCAGTATTTTTAAATTTCAAAAGAAAACTTTTGCATTTCTATAATTGATGTCTATTATGAATATTGATTTTCAATATTTCGATTCTCTAAAATTCACTAATTAATGGTGTGAATTATTTCATTACAATTTCAAAATATACTTCGTACAAAAAGTATTAAATTAGTAATTGGATATTAAAAATTATACTTACTCGAAAATTAATGTTTTAGATCCTTGTTACTTTAAGCCCACGTACTATAAAAACTGAAGAGAACGTTTTTATTCTGGCTCTTCAGCAGAAAGCTTTTTTTAAATATTAAATGGTTTTAGTACGGTATATATATATATATTTCGTGTTCCTAAGTTTCATTGCCAGTTCCGAATTTCGCTTGTTTCTAAACTGGACATTCCTCGAAAATAATTTCCCGTAAAATTAACTTTCCAGCAGTAGAATGTGTGATTCGTAGACAAAATTTTCACAGAATGTTTGTCTCTCGTCTTTTATTTTGTGGGTTTTGCCATAGTCCACTTATATACATTATCGGTGTTTACCTGTAGGGTCTGATTCAACAAACCTCTCGTGTACAGGGATTGTTAGTCGCGGTATATAATAATCGGTAATCGCTATCCGGAGCACGCAGCAGCGTGGCAATCGATTGGACCGAAATCTCGCGGGAAAAACCGCGTGTCCCCAAATACGGCGTTTATCGATTCGTCCGTCAAAAGCCATCGTTTCCCGATGATTAAATTTTTCATCATCGTATCATTTTTTATCTTACGTTCAAACCTCATGCAGAAGGATTAAAAGATAAATTAAAAACGCGGAACAACATAATCTCAAAACAAGCTGGTACAACTTGGGGACGTAAAGCAAATAATTTACATACCTCAGCCATGGCACTGGTGTATAGTGCAACAGAGTACCTACTGTGCGCCAATTTGGACAAAAAGCCCTCACAGTAAAAAAAATTGATACCTAATTAAACTATACCATGAGATTTATTTCAGAAACAGTAAAAAGTAATCAAACACAATTGACTTCCTGTTCTTGCACACATTGCTCCTGCTGACCTGAAAAGAAAAGAAGCAATCCACTCCTTGTTAAATAAAATAAAACAGAACCTAAACCTCCCAGTATACGGGGACATTTTATCAACACCCAGTAAAAAGACTTCAGTCTGGAATCTCAGAGTGCATCGAATTTGGAACAGAAGTGACCACAGAAAACCAATGGAAAAGCCGCTGGAAGGATGTTGAAGTAAAAAACGCAGAGTTGGTTGTAGACCCGACCTAGAAACTTCCAAGATACGAAATTCCTCGCTAATTATGGACTACAATGAACAGAATAAGAACTGCTAATGGTACGTGCAATCACTTACTCTACAAATGGGGCATGAGTGAATCACCTCCTTTTGGTTGTGGAGATATCCAAACAACGAGACATATATAGTGGAGACCTGTCCTTTAACAAAATTTGACGGGGTATTGAGAGGTATTCATGAAGGTGGAGAAAATGCGATTATAAATGGCTAGAAAATCTGGATATTCACCTATGAGACAACCTAACTCAACAGTTACCAAATTCTCAGTGTTTAGTTGCCTACTCATTGTCTATTTTGGTTACTTATTTGTTTGATTAATCTTATGCCGATGCCATATATATTATGCTAATATCATATATTGCCAGTTCCAAATTTCGCTTGTTTCTAAACTGGACGTTCCTCGAAAAATAATTCCCCGTTAAAACAACCATACCGTAGCAGCAGAATGCGTAGACGACGTTATCGTGGAACGTTTGTTTCTCGTTTTCTGTTTTGTCGGCTTTGCCACGGTCCACCGCGAAATTGATACGTTATCGGTGTCGGATGTGATTCAACGAGCGTCTCGTGTACAGGGATTGTCGGTCGCCGTACACGATAATCGGTAATCGCTGTCCGCAGCACGCGGCAGCGGGGCAATCGATCGGACCGAAATCTCGCGCGGGAAAATGTGCGTGTCTCCCCAAACGGGGCGTTCGATCGATTCGTCCGTCAAAAGCCGTCGTTCGCCGATATGATAATATTCTTTTATCGGCAAAGAAACAGAAAAAAAAACTACCCAGACATTTCGTCAGCGTTACCCCCCCCCCCCCCGATGATGGTCACGTCCGTCGATTGAAAACCACTACCGCGCCGGGCCAGAGCTGAAAATATCTAAATACAGTGCCTCGTGTGAGTGCGTATGTATATGTGTGCGAGTGCGTGCGTGTGTGTGTGTAAATTTGTGAGCGTGTACAAGCGTGGGCGCGTGTATGCGCCAGTGTATATGCCAGTCACGTATACTGCTGTATACGCTCTCCGTGACGGCGGCGCCCTGTCGTCGTTTTTCGGCAGATAAATAATTTTTGCCAGGCCCCATTACACACATACACACACATAAATATACACGCACACTCGTAAAATATACATACACACACACGCACACTGGTAAAAATATACGTATACAAACGCGTGTACACACACGCGTCTGAATGTTAAGTACACGTCGTCCCCGTCCTACACGCACACCCGATCGCCGGAGAAAGACTATATCCGTATAACTCGACAACTTTTAAATAAGCTCCCCGCCGACGCCTCCTCCGATATAGAAAATAAACCGCACAAACGCTAAATCATTACATTATATTATTATTATGTTCTAGTCATGCCGGAACATCGCCGACCGAGAAGTCGGGCTATCGAAAATAGCGTAGCGAATACGAGAAACTTTATTTATTTATTTATTTATTTTTTTTGTAAAAAGTATAATCCGTTTCACTAGAATTTTTTGTAAAAAGAAAATCGTCCTCTAAATCGGTTGGTATAATATAAAGAGCCGTTTTTTATATTTAAACTACTCGGTAAGTCGACTGGATTTTAATAATAAATCGGTGGTTTTTATAGATCATTTTTCTTCTTTATATTATGCTGCAATCGACAAAATTAGACTATTCTGAAATTGAAAATAGATGCTGATGTTTTATTTTCAAAACTAAAAAGAAAAAACAATTTTTCGTGTTTCTTAAAACGAACAATATATTATATATATATATATTCCCCGAAAAAGTGTCTTGGTTTATTTATTTATTCCTATAAAAAAAAACGTGGTTTTTACATTTTTTTTTTTTACCTGATTTTTACGCACCTTCATTGATTTATAATGGGTTCTAAATCGACTTTTTTATATACCATATATTTTATCGGTATTTTTAAGACTCGCAATTTAAGGTAAAATTATATTTTTTTTGGCCCATTTTAATAAAGAATATAGGTACAGGCAATAAAAATGTTCTATATGGTATGAAAAATATTGCCAATTAAATTTTAAAAACAGCCTTCTAAACAATTTCAAAATATCACAATAAAACAACCCAGTTTTCATTCTAAGCCAGCGATATATAACTGCGGCTATACACATTAACGTCCTTTATTGTCCACCTAAGAAAAAAAATTATTGTTGTGGTTTATAGAAAAATTACTTTTTATGAATTATTATATTTTTATCTCTTTATGGTATAATTTTTATTTTGTTTTTTTGAATCTTATAAAATATATATTTAATAACTTCCGGAACAGTTACGGTATTTTCGCTAGGGGACATAATAGTATATAGCAATAATTTTTAATTAAGGAAAAATGCAATTTGTGTATAATAGTGATAAATGTATGGACTATATATAACTGCTGCAATGTCTACAATTTCTAGTGCCAAGTAAGATGTATCTACTCATGTAAAAAAAAATACGTGATATGTTTAATGATGCGTGCAATCTTTTCTACTACCAAAGGCCCAAAAGTCTTAATATCGAACACACGGGTTTTATGATAATTATTACCTTAAATAATTTAATCACGTATTCGCAGAAGTCAGATTTTGTGGATAAAACAATACGTTTGTCGTCTAAAATGTTGTTTATTGTGTGAATTATGTGTACAAATAAAAATGAATAAACCATTAGATTCATAATTATAATATAGCACTCATGTATTATGAAAAATTTAACATATCTGTTGATGTTATCTCATAAACTTTCACTTATCTCACTATATTACATGCCTTCCTGATGATGAAAGGGTTACTTCCTTCACGCTTAGTGTGTGATCAATATAAACTGTATTTTGATACATTTATTTAGTGTCGTTTAAGCCCTTCGAATTTTGAATTTACATGATATAAAAATGAATTTGACACGTTTCTGTGTGTGTGATACATACGGTTTTTTCACTTAATCCTATTAGTATGTACGGATAAGTATGGTGCAAAACGTATATCTAACGCTGGTCGTGTTTGTAAGGGAGGCTGTAAAATTTTGTATTGTTGACTTGCTCGATGGAGAAAGAGAGAGAGAGAGAGAGAGCACTGGACCAAATATCATTGGTAGAATTAATAATATGCAATAATCAACATTTAATAAACGAATATTTGTCGAAATAATACAATTTTCGTGATTTCAATATATATATATTGTTAAATTAATAAAAAAATGTGTTTACGATAACAAATTTATTTTGTAAATTTCACAAAATATATGAGAAGAAGAAGAAGAAGAAGAAGAAGAAGAAAGTGAAAGAAAGAAACAGAAAATATTTGTTAGGTAATTCAAATGAATTCGTATTCAATTAGACGATTTTACCCAAGACATCGATAAAAGATATTGCGGTTAAATCAATAGTACGTTTTCATAGGCGCAAATCGCAGGGCGCCTAAGGGGGCTGCTTAGCCCTCCAAAATTATAATTAGACCGCCAAATTTATAATATAGATATAGCTGTGTACTTAAAAAAAAACCATTGAAACTTTAAGTGTTAAATTTTAAGATATTTTAAGACGGACAGGGGGAGGGGGCATATTCAATGTATAAACGGTCAGGGCTGAAGCCCCCCTCCCCCCCCTCCACCACTAAATTGAACCGATTTGCGGTCTATGTACGTTTTGTTAATAACATCGTTTTATTGGACGTATATCAACAACACCGTATCGCATATTAAACGAATGGATATATATTTTTTTTTATTTTTTTTTTTTATTGAAATCACAGATATATTTAGTCGGACGGGAGAAAGAGAAAGGAACTCATCGTTAATTAGCCCGATATTTACACGGGGACTTTTGGCGGTAAGGTAGTGGCGGCGAGGCGGGTGTGGGTGGTGGTAATGGCGTTTATATTGTTGTCGGGTATACGGTCGCCGGTCGCGTTTAATTTGCCAGGCACCGCACGTGTTGTCGACGCCGGGCGCGCACACACATACGGTCTACGCACTACACACTAATTAACGACATTTATCTTCTTCGGAGGGGCTGGTAGACGCGCACACGTACGTATTTACTTCGTGTATTTTACGTGGCGTTTCACGTGCGTGTTCGTTCGGTACGCGCGCGCGCGCGCCCGTGTGGATTTCCGTGTGATTTCGCGTCCGTCGCGCGCCGCTCCCGGCGGGCCGCGCGTCATACGGAAACACTGCAGTGACAGCCGTCCCTTTGATGTACGAGAAATGGGCGTTCGAGATAATTAATGTTGAGCTTTATATATTATGTACGGGGACGTGTTGTCGTCGTAATTAGACTCGGAAACGCAATGAGGCCCGCGCGCGTCAAATTACGCTTTAGGCAGCCATGTGTGTGTATAGACTACGGCGTGCCGACGCGCCGGCATAAACGACGCGAAACCGTAAAGTTTCCAGTAAAAACGATCCCGGGGGGGGGGGGAAACGCCGGGTCGATTAGATCGAAAATCGGAAGAAGAAACACCCCCCACCCCCTCACACACACTCCGAATGATCGGTGTTGGGAAGTCGGTGGATCGGTGTTTTTTTTTTTTTTTTTTTTTCAGACATTTCAAGTGATTAACTATATAGGTACGTTTTCTATTTTGGCGTTCCAGCTATAAAGCTACCCAAACGTTTTCGTTCCTCGACGTTTTGAAAGTGTACGTGTGAAAAAAAAAAAAAAAAAACAATTAAACACGGTGAAAACTGAGAATTACTCTAATAAAAATCAAACATTACCAAAAATTAAACAAACATCAAAAAAAAAAGCCGGTCAGTAGTGGGTGGAAGCACTTCGCTCGTCGGGTGTCATTACGGGTGGATGCGCTTCGCTACTGATAAACCATTGCATTCAATAAAACGATTCTGAGCGTAGCTATTCGGTGTACCATATACCTGACTCTTAATATTAATTATATATACCTACTCAGTACCTAACCTATGTTTAACATTGCATTGATAATCAAATGTAGAAATAAATATGATTTATTGTGACCTTATGCATATTTCAAAATGTAATATGATATATTTATAACAGCTCAGTTACGTGTAGGTACAGTTATTATTACATAACATTATACAGTATGTTTTATTGAATGTTCAGTTTATGACATATTATATTGGAAACGAACAAAATATCATGTAGATTTAGTTAAATTAATGCACGACAAACGTTATACTAAATTTTTCCATGTCTTAAAATCTCATTTTACCAACTATTTGGACTTAAATACCTCAAAATTGATAATTTTACCGAAAAAATTAAAATGACTATAAAAAAAATTTGCGACTACGGATTTTCGAGATTTTTTTTAATTTAGTTAACGTAACGTATATTTAACGCTGTATAAAATTTTCAGACCTCAAAACCGAAAATTACCCCTTTTTAGGACTTAGAAACTAAAATGTCTATAAATAGCCCAAAATTGCAAAAAAATTTAAAAAACTTAATCAACGTAAATATATTACTAAATGAAATATTCGATGTAAATTTCATGATTTTCAAATGATTATTTTCGAAATTACGAAGAAATAAAAATTCCCGATTTGACGAAACCGTATATTTGCCGTTTTTACCTCATATTTTCGTAGTTTTTCCTTACGCATTAAAAAACTATTGAGAAAATTGAAAAATGACCTCTCTAAAGTACCAACTAGATGCAATTTTCTACCGGAAATCGAGTAAACTTGTAAATATCGGAGCACTCCTTCTGGTAGAAAAAGTGTTTACAGAAAAATAAAATAAAATAAAAAGTAAACATCATTGTAAAGCCAATAGCTCCTTCGCTACGCTCAAAATCTAAAAACAAACTAATTACTGTTCATTGAGTATACCGATGTTTTGTGTGTGCAATGGTCGAAAACTATATGGGGTCCATTGGGGAAAAAACTGATCGAATGATAATTTGGCCGAAAAAACATTCTCGTTTGAGTCTTGATCCTACGGTATACAATACGGAATTAATGAAACGTGTACCTATGATAGCTATTCTATATTCGATGAAAATATAGATAACATAAAAGGAAATAAAAAGTAATTTTGCATAAAACTCGATGAGATCGCGATAACAGTTGCTTTGAAACTACTTTAGAATGTCTAAAAATCAATTCAATATCCTGTTTGCAAATTATAAACGTTTACTTTATTACTACTTCAAATGAAATTAAATTCAGCTACATGCCATTTCAATCACTTGAATAACAATTTCGACCATAATATGAAGCGAATTATTTGAGCGGGTCAGTATATGTTCTTTAATCAAAATACTACTTGATCGCATAACTTTTAAACCACTTGACTTCTTTTATGTAATTCTATTGACCAAATATTTTATTTTCCATATAGTGTAAAAAATATTATATTTCAGGCCATACAATTATATATAATATCCATATAATGTTGTTCATTAATTATCAGAAAATATATCATGGAATAATAATTTAGCGGTCTGCTACAAACAATTATTGAATCTGTTAAACAGAAAAATTAGAATACATTGAAAACATAGATATCATCAAACGATAGATATGATTTTGAATATATAAATGCATTACTCGCTGCAAAATAAAAATAAAACTCTTGTACATTTTAATCACATTATTATTATTTTTTAGATTGAATATAGTATACTTAAGTCAATGTTTTATACTTGGATTTTTCTACATATATCCTTGCAATTATACGCTACAAAATACACAAAAATATATGAAATTTCAAAATTTTTTCCCATATAATATACTTATATACTGTTCATAGTGTAGTACATTTGTACTGGGTAATGCTGTGCTTATGGTTTTTAATAATAGTAGCTGAATGTTTTGTGCAGTCCGTACAGTTTTTTACTCGATAAAGTGAGAAGAGAGAGAGAGAAAGAGAGAGAGACCGGTAATTAATCGAGCAACTACACCGATCCTGCTCACGCCCAAACTCAGTATATATCTATATGTATAAATAGATAGGTGAGCAAAGAGGACACGTTTTGTTCGGACCAATATACCACGGTTACAACCGTGACCAATACAAATATATAGTGACGTATATTTAGTCCCCAAGAGAAACATTTAAATCCATGTCGGTTGTTATACACTGTTGCCCTGGTATGTCCACCCAAGTAGGTACACGGGAAAAAAAAAGGTAAATATCGTTAACCCTTACACTCTATACACAGTAGGGGTTAAAATCGTCTAAACTAATTATTATTGTTATTATAACCTTCTTCTTGGACCAACCCCAGGTCCGTACTGAACCCTGCATCCCTCAGTTTTGAATTTCGAGTCCGTACCTTCATTACTTACCTATTTCAACTTACTCGTCTGTTGCTTCCCATCCCACAAGTTTTTTGGACTTGTTCCGAAATTTAATTGATTTTGCAAAGGGACTACTATCGGGGATATACAAACCTGCCACAACGATTCAGTGATCTTTCAGTGGTCATGTGTACGCAGTTGGTAAAATGTATAATATTTCCGTTTTTCATCGCTTATGCAGTATAGATGATTTTTTTTTAAATGCTAGAAAACTAATTTTCAAAGATCAACATTACTCTGACCAGAAAATGGAACACTTGCTGAAATATTATCTGATTATATGTACCTACAAACTTTCTAAAATAGCGTTACGTTAAATTTACTATATAGCAGTATGTTTCGTATTTGATCGTCTCTTTAATACTTCAACCACGTAAGAAGTAGTCGGTTAAAAAAATAATTTAAAAACCTTTTAAAACTAATATTTCTAATCGTCAAATTCATGTAGGTACTTAATACATTTAATCAAAAAATCTTTAATATAACATATTATTTATAACAATAATAGCATTACATTATTACACGGTTCGTGATATCATAATAATAAAAAAAAAAAAAACCAATTGAAATTTTTTCGGGACTTAGTAAATTGCAGCAAATATTAATTAGTTATAAAATAGGGAAAATAGGGAATTATAAAATTACGATATCGCGTGACGTTCTATTCGAGAAAGACGATTGCTTTTTTATTGGGATTATTTTTAATTGCATATATTGTAATATAATATATAATTCCTTCTTTTGAAATAAAAAAAGTCTTAAATTTTCTTATCAGTTTGAAGCACGCGTCCTAAAATTAATTAATTACCATGAAATCATTTTTATTCCAACAATATAATATTTTATTGTAAACTAAATAGTTATAATAATATACGGATTGTGAAATAATTGGCGATGAAAGTTTCTAAAAATAAAATAAATGAAACGATATAGTGAATTAAGAACGTAAATACAAATTAATTTTTAATAAGATGGTCTTAATTTTTTTATCGTTTTCCTGTGCCTGCAGCGCGAACGAGATTACAATAAGCTTTGGGTCGAATGACAAAATAATAAAATATATGCGCAGAAAACAGTTATAATTTTATTTATTCTTAAATTGGAAAATAAATAAAATGGTATTGGTGAAAACTTTTTATACGATATTATTAAGCCAGCTTTTAAAGTTGTTCGCGTATTTTTAGCGAGCAGAATAACTTTTTCCATAGACTTCTATAATGCGAAACGTGTGTTATTTTTAAAATAATTTTTGTTAAAAATATATAATAATAAAATATATTAGTTTTACAATTTGTTTTACAAATATGTATTTTTTTATATAGGTACCTATACATTTTTCTAACAGAAAAAAATATAGAAAAGTTGAGAATACGTTTTTCGATAAGAACATTACTGACAGAAATTTAAATTTTGTTGGTACATAGAAGTGTTCAATTTTATTCTAGTAATTTTCTTATGCGTAAAAAAAAAATACAAAACATTGCAAAAAGTGTATTGAAAAAAATATATTAAGCAATATGGATTTTCGACATTTTATTATAAAACTAAAAAAATTAACAATAAATATTTTAAATTAACACTAAAATATAATTTGTTACACTAAACTGACGAGATATGGATTTCTAAAACTGTTATTTATTTTTGGATTATTTGAAGTATTTTTGAACTCTAATTATTCCTCGGTTATTATGTAATAAAATGAAGTTAAGTGATCTTAGATTTTTTGTTATTTATCAAGGCTGGGAAATGTAATAAAAACCTTTGTCGTCAACTCATCTAATTTTATTTCTCAAAATAGTTTTTCGAACGAAATTTTAGATTTAATCGAAAATAATAATTCTACTGAATGCTGCCGGTGGTCCGAAGGGACGATAAGAGTCGACTTGTTACCATGTACATTTTGGCTATTATGATAATATGTAAAATGTCTATATTTATAAAATTGATACTGCGAATAAACAGAGGAATGACAATGTTATGGAACGAATTTTTTGCATCCGACCGTCGAATCGGTAATCCTCGCTCGTAAAGTATACACCGGACAATCTACTTGCCAGACGGTATATTGAAATGTATACGAATCACTTGTCAAACTCGAATGTAAAAATTATGAAAAAAAAAAAAAAAAAACATTTTAAAATCAGAGTACGTTACAAATTTGTTCACGGAGCCACGAAAATGGACGGTACATTTACGGTGTTTTCGAATGACTATATGTTATAATTATATATATATATAAATGGAATATAATTTGGAGATGTTCGATTCGTATACCTTATACTACACCTGTGTGTAATAATAATAATAATAATAATAATAATAATAATAATAATAGTTATAGAACGAATGGCTGGCGATTTTCAACGTACGACGATGATATATAGCACGTCGACAAATTACATTTCGTTTCAGATAACTAACAACATATCGAAAACGAATGGTTTTCCAATTTTCCGATATTTTCTTTTCGCTCTGAACCACACACACACACACACACACACACATAAAGAGACCATTCATTGTGTATGTGTGTGTGTGTTCAAATACGAATTTTCGATTCGGTCTAAATAATATTATATATATATATATATATAAATGTGTGTGTGTGTGTGTGCGTAGACCTTCCCCTCTCTTCTTCGTTCTGTCGACCGACAAACCGGAGCGCATTTAATGAACAAGGGCCGCACTCGCTTAAGTGGCAAACTCCTCCGTCTTCTCCGCGGTCACCCATCTTACAGGCTATTTAAACACAAATAAATATATATATATTTATTGTGTACACAATTTTCCTTCGTCCTTCCCGGGGACGACCTCGGCGGTAGGCGTTTCCGCTGCGCGGGCTCCCGCGGTATACGATATATCGTCTATGATTTCCGACAACGTCCAAATGTACAGGGTGTGTATATCGGACAGACCGATTTTGACCGAGATTCTTGGTGTACCCTATATGTATACTTTCAGCCAATACTCAATGGGCTCGTTTGTCGAAGAAAAAAAAAAAAAAAACACGGTGTTTGCGCACAATAGACGTATATTTTGGATCGAAAAATCACGCGTCGGAATTCATTTTTAAAAGTAGATGGTTTACATTGACCTCGTAACTCGTATAAAGCGGCGCAAAATCACTTTGACAACGAGACAATCACACGAAGATCCAAAGGTAAATACATTCAACGTGTACGAACAACTAGCTCAACTCAAGTTGAAGAGTTCAGATTTTACTGTTATCAAGAAACAATAATAATTATAGTTTAAATAAAGTTCCCGAAAAACGTGAAATATAGTTTATTAAGAAAATATCGTAGTATATATATAATCTATCCTTATGAGAGTCACAAACATTTTTAGTTTCTATTAGCTGCAATATTATTCAACTTAATTTAGATATTACGCTATTAGATTATAGTTAATTCATCAGATAAATAACTATAGCCAATTCCACCACGATATTTGTCAGCCAAAATATTCCTAGCACTTTTGACGGACCCAAAAAATCGTACTCTAACTGTCTGGTATCCGCGTGTTGCGCGTAACTGCATGGGATTACCGGCTACGGGCGATCAAAAGAACTGTACGACCTTTTAAAACGTATACACGCCTAGGCTTTCGAGGTCGACACGTGTCTTACGGTTTTTTTTTTCGATAAATTCAAAGTCCACCTAGGCATAGACGTTCGGGGAAGTGTCCGCGCCCGAGGACGTTACGAAGAACTTTCAGTGGCGGGACTCCTACCGGAGGATCAGCGAAGGCAGGTCGTCATCGGTAGATCCCCGGTAGAAGGTTCTGAAGCGGTTTGCCGAGGCGTGAGTCGGTTCGACGAGGGAGGTGTGGGATGCTGCAGATCCGGACATGACGAGAGACCGGTTTATAGACGTGATCTCCGACGACGTTACGGTGTACAAACCGTCAAATACGCCCACCGGAACGCCCTGTAGCATAAGTGGTGTGGGTCCCACGGCCCGCAGTCAAAACGTCGCCCAAAGTCGGTCCGACCACCCAGCAAACAACGATGGGTAATATAATTGCCGTTTGCACTTCCCGTAAGTCGTCGACAAACACGACCTTTAACCGGAACGGCGCAGCGACTACGCGTCTATACCCACTAACCGTAGTGCAGTATACGCACGGAAAAGGCTAATAGTATTTACAGCGATAGGACGCATGAATATTCATGAGCTTTTTGATCGTGCGCCCGGCGGAGAGTGGCGCTCCGGCGTAATACTTAATTGCCAGAGGAGTTTACCCGCGTCGTCCCTTGAAACGTGCGTAGTATCCAACGTAAGGGATACTACGCCACTCGATCCCGTACAGATCTTCGGTCCGAAATTCGCGTCATGCATGCCATCGACCGTTCACACGTTACGCGCGGCTGCTTGATCGTACGATTTAATGGAAGTCTAAAGACGTGCACGTATTGGATATAATTATTCGGTCTAGGACATTTCGGCGTGAAGTATATTTTTGCGTTATTACTATATTTTACTGTTTTAGTTAATACTAATTATTTAATTTTCCTAATAGTTTATTTTAATTATTGATTAATAAATAATAATAATGGCGTTTAAAAT
>JAIPRL010001321.1:0-87345 GCA_025469235.1 Pemphigus obesinymphae
TACATATGGGACAGCTCTGTTCATAGTCAAAATAACCAAAAAAGTTTAGTCACCTATTTTTAGTTAAAATTACTATATTACTACAATAATTTACTGGTTAAAACAACTATGTATTTTAGTTATCATATAACTTATTTGATAAAAAAAAAAATGAAAAAAAAAACAGCGTGAATACCACCTGGGTTTGAACCCGGCACCCTTCGCAGTACACAACTCGTAATATTTGTATATATAGGTACTCATATATTTTATTTAACGAAATAAAATTATAATTTTATGTCGGTTATTATTCCTGTCGGTCGATTGTCCGTGTCGGTCGAATGGTTGTCGGTCGATTGTCCTTGGCGGCCGATTGTCCGTGTCGGTCGAATGGTTGTCGGTCGATTGTCCAGCTCCCATATATATTATATAGGTAATATATATATATATATATATTGTAAATATCTAGGCGAAATCGTGCACGTCCAACGTTTAAACGATGACGATTGGCTACGATTGATATGTCGTGGACAACAACGCAAAAATAATTACCGATACGTTTTTCACACCATTATATATATAGTGTATTGTGTTTTTTTTCTTTTTTTTACAAAACGTCGCATTTTTTCCCCCTTAGATATTTTACAAAATATATATTATAATAGCGCCTGGATGTTGTTTCCGGCGCAGGACACCGTTCTGAAGTGGTGGCAAACAGTAGGTGTATATACGTATACGGGACACGATAACTGCGATCGTAATAACATACAATATATAATCGGGTCAGACCGGAGTAGTTATTGCACCGAATCGTTTTACGTACTTACATACGTTATCGACATATTTCCATTTCGAGAGCACCCTTAAGGCGTGACGTAATGCAAAATGAAATTTTTTTTCTCCGCACAAACAACGTAAGTATATGTTATAATGTACCGAGTAAAATATTTACGGTTATGTCATGTTTTACGTTTCGTATTTCCCGAACGTTAAGGTACGATATATGGGCCCGAGCGACCGTTGCTATTCGTATCATATAATAGGTGGTAAAAAAATATTGTTTTTGTGCGATGACGTTACGCTGCGTTATAATCTTACAGAAATCTCAATTTTCGTAAAGAACCGTAATTACTAAACGATGTAAAAAAAAATAAATAAATAAATAAATAAATGAATAAAACCAAATTATACTTTGGAAAATTCACAGTGCGTTATAAAAACGATTTCGAGAAATGTTATTTTAACACGATTTAATCCGAATATTTACCGAGAAAATATGTGAGCACGCCAATTTATGGTTTATAAATAACCAGTTAATTACGTATAACGTCTAAAGAATTCGAAAAACCGTTCAAAAACTTTCGGCCAAAACTCCATTTTACTTGGAATAATTCGGTAAAAAAATAAAAATAAACCAAGTACGTTTCTCGTTATAAGTACTCGTATCTAAATTAAAATGATCTGATTTTCGATTTTATTTTTCTGATAATAATTGTTTTTGTTAATGGCAAGTTTCTCTCTCATATCACAGTCTTATATTCTACTAAGTACTACATGAACTTTTTAAATTATACTTACCGTACACGCCTAATCTGAAAAGTGTCATTTACAATATCACAACAACACATTGTGAAAAAAGGATCCATAATTCTGAGCAAAGCAATACCAATTATGTAATGGTCTTACAATGTATGTGATATTTTATTTTATTTTTTTGGCTATCTAAAAATGTATATAAAAACAGTCAAAAATTGGTCTAATTATTATACGCTTTATTCACCATTTTTTGATAGTACATTATTGTATCTAGTTATTACTATAATATATAATTATATATTGCATTTTGAAAATTTGATAATTTCGGCAAAATCAACTACAATTACTTCTCTGTAACTTTACAAATAATAATTCTAAATGTTTGAAATTTTTATTGAAAATGTATTTTAACAAATAATAAACATTAAATTTATTTCTTAAGTATTTTACCAATTTTAAATTTTGGAGTTTATTTCATACATGAGATGATTTTGTATGTGCTTTATTATTATGTTGGTTAGATAAATTTTTCAAAAATATTTTCTCAATTTCAGACTTAATATGTAGTATGTATAGCAGTTTTAAATTTTAAAATATTTAAGTCATAAAAATAATAATTTTTCAAGTTTTAAGACCGGAATATGTAGTACAATGTAAAGTGTTGGTTATTAGTATTAATAAGATTATGAAAATCATTGTTCAAATTGTTTTTTTAGGCATTTAAATTTTTGAACAAATTCGGTATTTTATGACAATCTAACGAACACGTGTTATCGATAAGGGTTTTAATACTGTAATTTTTTTTTTAGGACTTTCGTTTGGGAAAAATATATTTTTTATTACTATATGAACGTGGTCATGTTTTAAAATCATATTAAAAATTTAAGACTATTTTTACAAGTGATGAGTTAAATTTTTTTTTTCAATATTTGAAATTGAATACAGGGTTATATTATTTAAAAAATCATTTATATCTATTTTTATGATCAGTTATTAATAACTAATTAGAAACAATATGATTTTGTAATTATTTTATTCAAATATACTAAATATCTTACCTACAGTATTATTAATATTGTAATATAATTAATATAGCCTACCTACACTCAGAATAATTTTATTGAAAAAGGTATTTATTCACATTCAGTATCATACCCAAGAGTGAGTGTTTGTACTCCCTTTTCAACAGGTTTTTTTTAAATTTAATTTTTCTGTATTTATGTTAAAATTAAAATTTATGTTAAGCGAGTAATTATTTGAATCCGACTAATAACGCAGGAGATACGCAAAGTAATTTGTTGAAATTCACAAATAAAATGTTTTGGTTTCTATTGGAGAGAAATCTATGACTCGTAAAACGTATTTGAGAATAAAAAGATTTCATTACAAATGAAAAATAGTTTATTCAGGTCTTAAGAGTTCTTTCTCCTATTATTGTTGCTGATAACACAATAATGTATTATAATCGCAGTATCCGTATTTGTTTGTTTCGAGAAGGCTATATGTAAACTAATATAACATAAGTATTTATGTAGGAACTGTATACTAATACAAGAAAAATGCATTTAAATATGTATAAGCACTTTCAAACGAAATATGCACAAACATGTAAAATTTAATTTATGTTAAATAATATATATAAATATATTAAATTACAATTGAAATTAATCAAAACTCTTTGATTGCATGTATATGATGTAGAAAATATTAACAACATGCGTTATACTAAAAAGATATATTAAGATAAGATATATCGAATAAATATTAATTTAATAAAAAAAAAACATGTTAAATATAAGTAAGGCTTGCAAACGTATAGCCATTTAAAAAAAAATAATTATAATAATTTATGATTAATTTAGGAACTTCTCTAAAAAATACCCTATAAAATTATCGAAACAATGTTAACGTACAATAGAAAAATTAATTGATGACAATTTTAAGTAATTGACCAATATTAAGGTATAACCTATATGAAAATATTTTCATTTAAAAACCAGATTAACTGGTGTAAATTTCAATCTTGGTTGAACTTTTGTCATATTATAACTTGAACTATAGGATAAAAATTATCGAAAACAATAATTATTTCTTCAATAACGTTAAAATAAATTCGCTAGAACATCAAACATCTCGAAAAACTAACATAATGCCCACAAAAGAGTTGTTCGTTAGAATAATGTATACTTGAAACACGTTTCTATACAATTTATATGTAGAATAATGTATTTTTTTTAATAATTATTATTCAATGTATTTCGAAAACACTGAAATCTAAGCCCAAGTTATTAGTACACAATAAATGTTTATAGAGAATGGAGTTAAAACCTAGTCATACAATGTGTTTTGCTCATAAAACATTATAATATTATAACATCCATACTCACAAATATTGAACAGTATTGAAACAAAATTAAGGACTTAAGCATACCTACTATATTTGCACGTTTACATGTAAAACAATTAATAATAACATTCCCCATTCATGCAATTTTTCGATTTTATTTCATTATCCAAAACGGGTGAAACAATACGTACAAACACAGTATATAATTAATCAAAAATATATCAATAGTAAGAATAATAAATAATTGCATAAATAACAGTTAAGTATAATAATAAAAAAAAAGTATAAAACAGTCTTTATGGGCTTTAACCGCATTAATCTAGGGAATTTAGATGATAGTATCTACGTTGATGAGAAAAATGGATAAAAAAAATAGCATAAGATCTGATACAGTGTAAAATGCACGGGTACATTAAATAAAATTTTTTTTTTTCTAATAAAGAGTGGCCATTAATCTTGCCAGATAAAAAGTTCGATAGAAAGGATGATTTTTATTAATTAATAAGAATTAATTAATATTATTAATTCTTATTGATATTATTTAATCTAGTAAGATTAAATAATTGACAGACAGGCGTGTAATCATAGGTAAGATCAAGGTATATACAATGAGTAAGTAGCAAAGCGACGAAATATTTTTGTATCCTCTCTAGCAAACATAAATTGGAAACGGTGGAAGGATTCCAAATAACCAATCGATAATCATATCTAGGTCAATCTAAAGAGAATTATTTTTGTAAGTACGATGAATTTTCATATTCACTTGAAATTATTTCAATGAAATTCAATAGCCTTATAAAAATAACAGAATTAAATTATTTATAACTTATTTATTAGATATTGTATATATGTGTATAAATATTGTCATTCAATTACTTGCAAAATTCTAACCTAAATTAATGTTTTACAATATTTTTCGATTTTCTGTTGTTATCCAGCCTCTTTTTACGCCACAATTGTGAAAAGAGTAAAAAAAAGGGTCAAAAATTGAGTCTTACATCAATTAATATTAGATTTGTATAAGTATTTAGTATTATGTATCATTGTTTTTGTTTAATTTAAATATTTTATTAGATATCAAAAACCCTCAATTTCACACTAATAAAAAAAAATATCATAATTTACATAATATACTGAACATGAATATTATATGAGAGACCACACCTTTTTTTTTCATCCTGTATAATATATGGAAGAGAAATCATGCATTTAGCTCAAGTCTAAATCTCAAACATAGCTGCTGTAAATTTAATTTAAGAGTAATGGATTTATACTTAACTTTATGATATATTATTATTATATAGGTAGTTATTATTGTTTGATTTATTAATATATTATAGTCACAAAGTTCAAATGATTGCGGACAAATGCCTAAGGAAGGATTTGTTTGACATTTCTTTAGAGGTGCTAAGGATGATTATTTATGTATATATATTTTTTATGAAGATATTTTTATTGACAGATTTTACGTTTCAAAAAAATATTTATTTTTTTTCAATATTAATACATTTTGATTAACTTAAAGAATTGTTAAAATATTCAATAAATTAGTTATTAAAAAGTGCAGGTATCAAAATTTCCTAACTGGCTACATTTTTCAGGTAAAAATTACTGTTTAGTGTCTTAATAATGCCATTTTTCAACGTTAGCTTCATATTTAAGCAGCGGAATACAAGACAATGGCAGAAAGCTGAAACATAATATTTAAAATTGTACTTCTTACGTTAACCATTTTCGATATTATTTTATTGATATATTTTTATAACAAAATAATAGTATTATTTATGATTAGTAGTTTTACCTACAAATTTCGTTTATCTAGCATATTGTATAGACAATATAGCAACATATATGCAAACAAAATCTATCTTCTATAGATTATTAATAATTTTAAATAATTTTAATTATTATTATAAAAATAGCAAACACATAGCACAGGAATGAAACTGGATCCGACCAAAGTTGATTATTATAAAGGTATATTTTTGTTGCTATAGCGTATAGGTACTGTTAATAGCTATTCTACGAAAAATTGCAGAATAAAAATTTATATAGTAGAAAAATAGCAATGGGGTTTAACAAATGATCCACTGATGACCAAGTTTATACGCTCAAGCAAACTATGAAATAGTTTTATGAGTTTGATAAATACATTATATATATCTCAATAATTCATTTTTAACAAGCGTATATCAGTATTAATAGAGAACAATACGGTGAATAGTACTACGGAATAAGAGGTTTCCTAAAAACCAAGTAATCTTAGTTAAAAGTTGCGATTCTAACATCTTGTGTAAAATACATTTCGAAGAAAGAGACTTCAAAGTTAAGCCTAGTTTAAAACAAAGGGGGTGTATTATCTCCTATTTTTTCAATACCTCATTGGACAAATAGTGGTGAGAAATATGCGAGAAATCAGAGAAATGGTATAGCTAACGATATTATAATTCTTGAAGACTCAATAAACGAAGCAGAAAAAAGTACCAAAAAAAAAAATTAGATTTTTAGATAATGGAACCCAACTTAAATAAGTGAAAAACGAAACATATAATGATTATGTTTAAGACACATTTAGATACTTAGGTGCCAATCTGTATATATATATGTAATACCTGGAAGCTGGGCAGTAAAAAATGAGGATAAATGCAGATATTGAGAGAATATTTAATGAGAAAAATGTTGAAAAATGGTTTTTCTGACATGTCTCAAAAATACTGGAACGAATAGGTAATATGTGGTGAGCTAAGAAGTTTTGAATGAAACTAGTATTAGTTTCTGAGCAGCCAAATAGGACACGTTCCAATAAAATGACGTGACGACGTTGTCTAGAGCGAGTAATGAGTGTTTTTAATCAGGTAGATTAAACATAAGGCAGGAATAGATATCGTTAAAGAGTTTTGGTAAATGGCCTCTATACGCTAAAATAATAATAATAATAGAAATGAATAATATTCGGTTAGCCGGCGCATTGTGTAGGCAATATGGCTACATATATGCAATCGAAATCTGTCGTCTAAAGAAACTAGGCCATTAAATAATTAAAATTTTTGAATATCTACTTATATTTTATAGTATACTATAATAACTCACACAGCATTAAAATATTTTACACATATATATGATTGAAAATCCGTAACAAATTTTTATCTTCGAAACTGAGGATCGATTTTCTACGGTTACCCGTCGTGCTCAAATCGCAGAATCGCACACGCCTCAGTCACATCATGTTCACAAATCGTTGAAAGAAATCATGTTCAATTTAAATTTTTTTATTTCATTTTTCGCTGTACGTTTTGCAACAAACCTTAATTCTGACGATTGGATATGGAACATCCGACCATCACTTACTTAATCATTTTTGTACTCGCGCTAAAACGACCTTTTTGGAGCTAAACGCTCCAGTGATACAAACGTAGTCGGGAATTGTGGTTACAGAAATGCTCGAGAAACGTTATAGTGTACAGATTACAGGCACCGCAGAGGAGATATTTTTCAAATAGCCGCCGCGCAAGAACGGGCTCCAAACGGTGGCAAAATGTGTTGCGTATTTTATATTCCTCATAACTCTTGGGGAGGCGAACTTAACGCCACGCGGTTTTGGATAACCGCCTTTTTACTTAATGCGCCATTGGGGAACCAAAATAGGGTCATGGTCCCTTTGGAGAATACTTAAAAGTGTTCCCCTTCTTCACCGTATCTGTATATTATCATTCATAAACTATTCCACATGCATTTATGTATACCTTCAATTCCAACAGGCCTTTATTGCAGGCAATTAAAATATTCGTTTACCGAAATTTTTAGTACATTTCAAAAATATTATATTTGGCATATTTTGTATTAATCATAATAATGTATTTTGCACAAAGTTTTGTCTAAAATATTTTCTTGTAATAATCATGTAATAATTTTTCGTGTAATCATTAATGAATATTTTAAAAATATTAACATTTTATCCAAATGCCGAGTGGAATATTATAATATATAATACATACATATACCAAATATTACTACATTATACATTTTTAGAGTTAAGGCCTAACCTAACTTTTAACCTACAACTAAGGGCAAATATATACTATATACATATATATATTTATGTAACATCAGTGCAATAAAGGAAATGTACTTCGGTTCCTGATCTATCAATTAACACATATTATACAAAATTTAGAAATTTTATTTTAAAAAAAATTAATATTTAGCTGGAGAATGGATTTTAAATTATAACATTTTTTCGCTATAAAAGTTGTTATAACACTTAAAATAATCAAATTTTATTTTAATTTCAAATATTCAAATATTTCATTCGAATTTTTAGTTTATTATTAACGTATTATATTTATATTATATTATATTATATTATATTATATTATATTATATTATATTATATTGTATTGTATTATTATATTAACGTATAAACATATAATATAAGGAAATAAAAATAATCCATATACTATTTAGTGCCCTATCAATCTTTTTTTTTAGGATTTATTTGAAAAATAGAAGAATTGATTTTTTAACAAATCATAAAATTATACAGCATATCAAAAATTGCCTACGTAGAAGGTTAGATAATGTTTTAATTATTTATTTTTTTATTTTATATTTCCACGATAATTTCAAGAAATTATTTTTTTTATAAATATATACAAAACAACAATTTACTTTCAAAATGTTCACAAATGTTTTAATTCATAATTATTAGCATACGTACGAGTAGGCTTGTGTACAAGTTAACAATACTATACGGCATATTTTGATGAGTAAAAATTTAAAAAATTATAAAATATTTAAACGACGATGGAAAAATTTTTTAGTAGATACGGTTTCTGAAATTATAATTTTAAAAACCGATGTTCGATTTGATCTGTAAAATATCTTTTTGTTGTAAATAATAATAATAACAAAATTAAAATCAGACTATTAAAAGAGGGTTTAAATATGCCACTTTAATAAATCTTTTATATATTTATTTTTTACTTTACATTTTTAGAGTCTAGGTACAGAAATTATTAATCAATTACGAAATTAGTTTGAAACCCAAAATAACAAATATTATAGTTTGGTTTCGATATTTAGATTACATTTTCTTTGCACGTTTTGAAACTACCAGAGTGGTATATTAAAATTGTTTTTCATAAGTGTTGTCAGTCTAAAATTTTCAATTTATAGATATGGTTGTACGAAACTATTGGAATACATTTCAGTGTAGCTTAATTGCAGAGAAAAAATGATTACAAACATAAAAACGTAGATATTTTAGAAACTATACACTTAATATACCGTTTTGAACAGGGTATAAAATGAAAAATACTGAAAATTTATTTCAATATTGAGAGGTTTACATACTGGAATGGAAAGTAAGAAATTTTAAGTTATTTTAATGGACCCAAATGGCTATAATATTTTAAAACTATGGAAAATACTAAACATCTAATCAGTTACAAATTTAATAAGATTATAGATGGTTTGAATGTTTCATAAAATTTAATTCAAATTTTCTCAAGGTTTCGAATACAGATAGAAAGTTCCAAAAAAAAAAAATTAATTCAATAGGTATTATTATATGCTTTTTTGTTGGTCTATTTAATTAATTAATTTTTTTTTTTACTATAAATGACTATATTATTATTTATTAATTTACACTAAATAATGATTTTTTTTAATTCCGATAATAGATAAATACAAAATATACCTTTTGCCCTAAGACCATAGTAATGTTCAACACATTTAAATTAACCTATATTTTAGTATAGATGGACTTACAATCGAGAAATATTAGACTCAATATGTGTATACTAAATAAAAGTTAAACGCAAATATTTTTACCTACTAAAAAAAATAAAATATTAGTTAGTTGAAAGCACTTCGCTCGTTAGTAAGATAATAATGATGGATATATTGAATTTTAAAATAACTAATGATGAAAAATGTTTTTGATAAAATTGTTCTATGCGAAACTTCAGTGTATATAGTATTTCGTGTAAATATTAAATAAAAAATTGATGTAAATAGTCCAAAATTGTGGAAAATAAATATTCCCGATAACTTTGAAGTTACATTAGACTTACATATATATTTTGTGAAAATTTCCAGTTTACACACCATTTTTTCTCCTGCAATTCGAACACGTGCATATACCGAAATATAAAAATAAAAATATACTGTATATATCTAGAAAGATGTTTTTAACATTTTAATAAAATTTAGGGTCTTAACATCTATGATTAACTCATATATGATGAAAAAAATGAGAAGTTAAAAATTACTATTTATAACCCATAATTGGAAAACAAGTATTAAACATTTTTTCAACATTAATATTGTGCTTATATACATTTTATGTGAAACTTTTAAGACTTTATGACCATTATTTGCGAAATTACAACGAAAAGACTCATATTAGATTTGAAAAAAATTATGCTTTTACCGTTTTCCTTTGAAAAAATACCAACTGGATGCAATTTTCTCCGAAAATTGGTCCTGCGTGTAACAATCGGAGCACTCCGCCTAATAGAATCATTAGGTATAGACATGGAAAAAACTATAGAAATATAAGTTCATCAAGGCTCCGAATTCGTATGATGTAATTATTATTATTATTATTATTATTATTATTATTAATCGATATTATTCAGCTTAATATTAGTAAATACGGGTGACGAGTGAATATTTTATAACAAACAAGCATTCAACACGAGTACAAAATAAATATATAACGGCTATAATAATGGGTCTTGCCTGTTTCATTTGTTTTCAGAAATTCAATCAGCACATACTTAAATTCATCATAATAAGTGCATAATAAATAGTTTCTATACACACTTATCAATAAACTAATAGTATAGTGGCATTCAACGCGAAAAGTATACATACAAAATAACATAATACATAATTAGTTTTATAATTTCCAAACGTTTCGAGTTCCGGTTAATCCATGTTAGTGTGAGCTCTAAGCCCACGACATTTATATTAATAACAAATGTATTAGCCAATAGGTATTTATTGTAGAAATTTCCTATTTTTATTATTTAATTTTTTCAATGAGTAAATATTATTATGAAAAAAAAATATATATTTTATTATAAAGTATATAGGTTTAACACATATTACATATTTAGAAAACATACATAGTATAATTTGAGTTTTCTACCGGCATGAGTTTAAAGGTTTTTACCGGTGTGAATTTTCATATATTTCCTGAGGCTCCTTTTATGTAAAAACGCCTTCAAACAATCTTCACATTAATATAGCTTTTCGTCTGTGTGTATTCTTGAATGTTCTTTTAAATTACTGGTTTTAGTACACGCCTTCAAACAAATTTCACATGAATAGGGCTTTTCATCTGTGTGAATTCTTCTATGTCTTGTTAGGTCACAATTTTGAGAAAATATTTTCAAATAAACTTCACATAAATAGGGCTTTTCACCTGTGTGTATTATCATATGATTTTTAAAGGATTTATTCTGAGAAAATGTTTTCAAACAAACTTCACATGAATAGGGCTTTTCACCTGTGTGAATTCTCATATGTTTTTTTAAAGAAGAACCCTGAGAAAATTTTTTCAAACAAACTTCACACGAATAGGGCTTTTCACCTGTGTGAATTCTTGTATGTTTTGTTAAGTCACCACTTTGTGCAAATGCCTTCAAACAAACTTCACACAAATAGGACTTTTCGCCTGTATGTATTCTCATATGATTTGTTAAGGAAAAATTCCTAGAAAATCTTTTCAAACAAATTTCACATAAATAGGGCCTTTCACCTGTATGAATTCTCGTATGATTTGTTAAGGAAGAATTCTGAGAAAATGTTTTCAAACAAACTTTACACGAATAAGGCTTTTCACCTGTGTGAATTCTCATATGATTTCTTAAATAAGAACTCTGAGAAAATGTTTTAAAACAAATATCACACGAATAGGGCTTTTCACCTGTGTGAAATCTCATATGATTAGTCAAGGAGAAATTTTGAGAAAATGTTTTCAAACAAACTTTACACGAGTAGGGATTTTTACCTATGTGAATTCTTGTATGTTCTTTTAATTTGTCGTTTTGAGTAAACGTCTTCAAACAAACTTCACAGGAAAATGGTTTTTGGCTCATATTTTGTTTTGGTTAATTCCTCTTTAGAGAAAATGTATTATTGTATGAAACAAACAATTCTTTGTTGAGTTTTCTGATAGAAATTTGCATGTGGTATTTTATTCTATATCAGTGATGAAACGGTATTAAATATTACACAGAACACAATACGATTTATTTTCACTAAATTATAAAGGTTTTAAACTTTAGTAACGATACTTATTGTTTAATTAGAAGTAATATTATAAAAATATAAATAATATAGGTACTAGTAAATAATCCATAATCTATAGTTACATAATTTTTTGTTTTCATTAAAATAAAACATTTTACACGTTGCTATGAAAATCAAATTAAATTCAATATTTTATTGAAAAATATAATACTGAAATATTATCTATTAATTTTTCGATTAAAATTAAAAAACGGAAATTCTATAGTAAATTTCTATTTCTATTTCTATAGTAAAAAAATAGACAAAGAAAACAAATGCTTTCATTCAAAATATTCAGAAATACGGCACCAAAAATCTGGTTTCTTCCAACAAAAATAAATAAAATTTATTATAATAATATATTTATGCTGATCGTTTTATAAATAATCCAAATAATCCTATCTATAATTATTTGAATTATCTTGCATATTTTTTTCCTTATTGTTGGGCTTTTAAATTTATTAATTTTAGATCAATGTTTGTACGTGTTTTTATTAAAGCAAAAAGTGTACATTGTGTGTATGTATGTTATTAAATTGTAAAATTAAAAAAAAATGTTTAAACAAAATTCAGTTAGAGTTCTCCTGGGTTTTCTCATAAAGCTAAATTTTTCATCATTATCTTTGGATCAAAATGTAAGCCAAAACCAAAATTAACTGTTGTAAAAGAGTCAAAATATAAAAATAAAATAATAGAATAAGTTTTAATATGGAGTTGTACAAAAATAAATATTGGATCAGTATAGTTGCGATGTAAATAGTAAAAAGGGGTTTTCCGATGAAACTAGTAGGTAAAATATATACAATATTGGTTTTGCTTTATTTAATTCATGTTATTTGCTATTAAATAATATTTTATAAATGTGCACCACCAACTATTATACCATTATTACAAAATAAATATTACAACTGATAGTTGACAGCTGTTATGACACGGATAAAAGTAAAAATAGTGGGATTAGTATGAAAATGTTCTAATTCGTTTTTATGAAATTGTTTGGGAGAACAATTTTAAGGATTGAAATGAAACATTTTACTCCTGAATTAAGATTATGTTATGAAAATGGCACCAACTGATAGAAGAACTTCTGTACTATATAAAAAAGATTCATGTATATTCTTGGTAATATACAACATTTAATGAAATTAAAATGTAAAACAGTAAATAGTAACTTTTCAAATTAAAATATAATTAAAACATGTTTAGATAGAACATTTTCATATTAACGTATAATTATTTGTTCATCGGTAGTTGAAACCATTTCAAAATATTCATATTGTGAGAGGTGTTGAAATATTTAACATTAAATAATGTAATGAATAATATGATTTGCTAAAATATCGATTAAAAATAATTATACCGTATTCTAAAAAAAAGGTAAAACGTGCTATTGCCAAATGTGTATATCGAATTAGACATTGATTCACAATGAAAAAATTCAATTTTTCCGTCAATATCATTATATACCTATTGGTTGTATATTTATTTAAAGCCGGGTTCACACTTGTAAAAATTTACATGTAACATAATTTCATATCGCAACATTTGTTTTATGATATTATTATATTATAGATATTCTATACAATAATATTGTATTAATGGTGTGATTACTGGAGATAGAACCTTTTCATACTAACGTATTGTTTTATGGTTTGGTTTTATTAATCGTTAATTTTCATATTGACAAATATATTGTGTGTATATTTTAGTTTTGAGCGATTTAGACCATTTTACTTCTCTAAAAATTGGCAATAATGTTCGCAGGAACTTTATTTATAGGCTAAAGATGCACCTTTTTATATTAAGACTGTTTCTTGTTGTAATGCAATAGGAAAACAATGGAAAGACAATAAATAGGTATGTATGATAATATAATTGACAAACTATTTTGAAAGAAAAATAATAAAGTATACTTCTATGTCTATATTTTGGTGGAAAACTAATCACATATATATATACCTATATATAAATAAAAGTATTTTAGAAACAATACACTTATACGGTTTCGATCATAATTTTAAATGGATAATACTGAAAACTGATTTTACAATAATTTATTGAGAACAAAATATGTATATACTGTGAATGGAAAACTGAGAAATTTAAAGTGTGATAATCATAATTCATGGTTATTTTATGAGTAAAATACTAAAATTTAAATATTTTTAGTATACATTTATTGTCATATTCTATCGGTATATATATATAGGTATATATTATAAGAACAGGGATATTTTTTTTTTGAATTTGACAGTATTTTTATTTTTTAATAATTTGATGGTAATTATTTAAAAAACTATTTTGGTGGTTAAAATAATTTTGTAATTAACGAACATTTATTGGAGAATTTTCTCACAAAATAACCGAAACCTGTAAAAATTACACAAATGAAAACGTTGTAATCAAATTTAGTCATAAATTCTAATAGTTTCTGTGAATCTCTCAAATTAAATTTCATCAGAATTCAAAAAGATAAATAATAAAAATGAATGAGATTTTCTATAGAATTAGACAGAAAACACGATATATAAACATCATAATTAACAAAAATAACAATAAATTAATAAGTGAGAACCAAGAGTTATGTGACAATATAATATGTCTTCAAATCAAGGTAATAATTATAATTTACCATGGCTACACTGTGATATACACTATAGTTCCTACACAATTATTGTTGTCAAAAAGTAATAACTTACTAGAATAGTCCGTAGAATAGAATAAGTAGTAATTGTGCAAACAAAATAATTTGGGAAGTATGAATGTAATGTAAAATAATTTATGTAATAATTGTGTAAAAATTAATTTATGAGTCAAAAGGTTACCTACCTAACAAATTAAAAAACTAATATCCAATGATTTGACCTGTTGAAAACAATAACTATTTACACTTAAAAAAATAAAAGGTCATTTTATTGTAGCAGTTGTTATAAGTTTTTTTCAAAGTTATAAAATTCGCATATATAAATATAATTTTCAATATAATTATTAATCATGTGTTTTTCGTTTTGCGAAAATATTAATTTATCATTCCACAATCACTAAAAACCATAATGTAAAATGATATAAAATTGACCATCTATGTATAATATATATAATCTAAATAATATATATTATATATAAACTGGTTATTGAAAACTAGTGCAAAAAAAAATCTTATGCAAAATGTTAATTGAACTTAGAAAAATAATACGGCTACCAAATGTATAAGACCTTTGATTAGATCCAATATGTAATAATATAAAAGTATGTTGATGCAAATCAAAATTATAAATTAGTCTTTTTAAATTATATATTTTTAGTTACACGATATTTCTCATAATCAATACAATAAACGTATAACATCTTATATCATTATGTAATGTATATATAAAATTTAAAAAATAGTTTTATTGTTATGTTAAAAATATTATTATTATTGCCTAAGCAAGTTGATCATTTTCATCCGGATAAAATGAATTTGTTTCAAATGTAATTGAAAAAAAAAATCATTATTATTAATCGAAAAAAAAATGTTTTTTTTTTTTTTTTTTTTTAATTTAATTAAATTTTTTAATATATTTAAATCGAATATACGTATATCAAAGGAATAACACATTGGGTCCATACTGTTTTCTTTTTTTTTTTTCCAAATCCCATCAACATTTTATTGTTAGGATTTCCATTTTTATTGGCCATTCTTAAGTATGAGTAATAAAACAAATTTATATATTACACCTCGTCTTGAAGATCATTGTATTCTGTCTGAAATATAAAATATATTTAAGTACATTTCAGCATAACATACCGTACGGTTCGTATAATATAGTTTATACCGTTATGGTGCATGTCCCTTATACTACATTTTCAAATTAACAGTACAGTTGCATTGAATTTCTAATTTTATACATTATTTTCCGATATATATTTTAAGTAACACATATAATTTATTTTTATATTTCTTAAATATCGGTATGGTAATAGTAATTCATTTTCCTGAATATATAAATGTAAAGAAATATAGAATAAAGAATTATAGGAAAAAATAATTAGGAATAATCTCGCGTTTTACGCACGTCTATTATATTACCTTAAACTATTGTTTACTAATTACATTGAACGCCAATTTTCGAATAGTTGACTGGCAGAAAAACGCATTAGTTTGTGGTTACGTGTGTTTATACGACCTATATTATATAGATATTTATACCATATATATATTATACAGATAAATGACCTATATATGATAATTTGAATATAAAATGCACGTGTTTTTATGGGAATTCTTAGTGGAAGAAACCAAATAAAACGAAGTTGTAAGACAATTTTTGAGAGGAATTTCGTCGATCGAACCAGGAAATGGAATGTTCTGGCCGGAAGTCCGACGAATCGGTCAGCCATGACATCCGAGGGGAACAGTATAGTCGAAAATACGGTAAAATCAAAGAATTTTTACTTTTGTGTTTATGTTAGCACTGCATCATAACACTCATAAGTAAATTTTAAAAAATCATACATTTCTATACTACACTAGATAACGAACTCGATATCATTATTCTACTCGATTCTATCATAAATACAAATGTAAAAATTATTTAATTTCACCATAATTTATACCCTACGACCTACGGTTTCCCTCGGGTGTCATGGCCAACTGTCTGAGTCACGGCCTATTTTACTACCCGTGTGTATTTTTAACAGTTTTCATTTTGGTTATTACTTATTACATTCTGTGGTCGGACTATGAAGATTTATTGACTCTTAGGGTTCAGTTTTATCAGTGCACACTGTTCAAAAATCAATTTTTTTTTCTAAATAATAGCAACTAGAAGACCTTTAACGCACGGAGGATCATATTTTTCTTCAGATTTAACACGTGTTTCATTATATGTGATGCGTCGGAAACCGAACAACGGCTGTTTCTTTTATAACAGTATTATTTTTTTGCTCGCAATTATTCAAACACAACAGTCACTCACAAAGGTTAGAGGTCGGGATGGCCCGGGATTGTAAATGATAACAGAAAATATCATTACTACAATCATGCACGGATTCCATGCCACCAGGCGAATGTCGCTAATGTTACGGTCTGTGGTTTTACTTACGATTTTAATCATTCTGATAAAATAAAACATACAGATCAGTTGACAGGTGTTACATGTGATATGGAACAGAAAATATATTATCAACCAACAAATATAATATGTATATTAGATATGTATAATATATCTACTTAATTTTATGTTTCCAGTAAATCCAGAAAAACATTAATTTTAACAACCGAAGAATTACGATGTAATCAAAATTTTGACAATCCAAATGTTCAGGTAATTTATTTATTTAAATTGAATATCTTGATATTATATTTATTATTTTACTAGATTATTGATTTTTAAATAAATCTGAAAATTGAAAAATTGAATAATAAGACTAATAAGTAAAAACACATTAAAAAAAATAAAAGAGTTATGTGTTTGTTTACACGATGCATGTACAATATACCTATATTATATTATTATAAAGTAGAAAACCTATTAAAATATCAAATACATATGTATATAATACTATATATGGGTATGTATAATTTACCTATGTAACTATTTATATATTGATAAATTCCATTATTAAACAATTAACACATGCTGAAATATAAAAAAATTTCTTAAAAAAACAATATTTTATCTAAGATTTGACAAACTATAATCATGTACTTATGCATATGTGAAACTTGTCTGTAAATAATTATTATGAATACAGTTGCTTTAGTAATTTAATAATATTAAAAACATTTTACTTTAAATACCAACTTAAGTATGGTCAATATAGGTTTTACACAAATAGGTATACAAAATTGTAGGTATTTTATAGTTACAATTAAATTGATTATTTTTAATTAAAAGTTAGTTTTATTTAAATTAACTTGACTCAGTTAATTAAAAAGTTAATTTAATTCAATTAATGGTTTACATTGAACAATTTACTGTTTTGTGCATCATAGTTAGTCATCATTAGTTGTGTATAAAGTTTTATATTTCAGAGTATTCATGTTTATTTTTATTACTTTAGAGATCATTAATTTAAATTTTGCTCGGTACCTGTGTTAAATATAACTTTTTTTGTAATAGTTTTTAATGAACAACTAATTATTAACTAGTTGAATGTTTTCGCATGTTATTTAACTAGATAATTTGATTTAAGTCTACAATACATCATCCGATATAATATTATCATTCTTTAGTTAATTCATGACTATAGTCAAATTATTGAAATATATTTTATTTTCCTTCTACTCTGTCATCATGTACTTTTAGGATTATATAAAAAATACTGCTGGGAAATCAAAAAAATTATCTCTTTATTGTACACCGATTAAATATAATTTTATTTCAGAAAAGTATTAGTAAACCAAAATTGTTGAGTATCTACATTTTATTCTCTAATAAACTAACAATGTTTGTTGTTACAATACAATGTACACTAACAATCACGCTGGCTGATTTACTTGCACCGAAAAATTGTGCATCGTTTGTGTATATTGCCTTTTACCGACGGTTCCTACAATGTGTTCAGGACACAGTTTTTGGGTAGAAATATTCAAAAAGGAGTTTTTTTGGCAAAAAAGCTATCTAACAGAAATTCATTATAAAAAGGTCCTTTAAGGAAGCAATTTTTTAATATTTTTAAATGATTTTTATCTAATCGGTGAACTGATAAAATATTAAATCGACGTACAAATAAAGTGAAAAAATAAAAAATAAAAAACAATAGCGATGCTTTCTTTATTGTTTTATTTTTATGTTTATTGTACATTGTTGATAATTTTGAAAATTCGCTATGTTATTCATAATGTTCAGTACCTAGTGGCTCGTATGGAAAACAAACCCACGTGCACCGCGTACAATTTCAGTAAATTAGTGGTTTTATATCATTTATATAGTGAAATTAATATTCATTTATCGATGTTTTAAAATATGCTGTCGTGTTCGTGAATATTATTATTGTACAATATGTTATCACGTGTCACGTCGCTATATTGTGGGCTACCGTTGCTCTCACACTTGAATTATTCATGTGCCTTTGCTGCTTACACTTACTTATGCGCAGTTGTATTTTATGTCCACTCCCCTGAAAATATACTGTGTAAATTCAACAGAATGAGCGCAAAACACTGGTTTGAACCACATTTCTAACTATTCTGTGGTCGAACGTGTATTTATGTATCGTTAGGTGTAGTTAAGACACACGGCCAATCTACATTTTTCCACCGAAGTATACTATAATTTAGTAAAGTGCATGTATCATAGGTATTAACGAATAGCCTATTTGACATACAGTTTTACATGATTGAATGCTAATTTTTTGACAAAACCATCGAACAGTTTGATACAAAACTATACCAATTATATTTTCCAATAGTTTGGTAAACTATCGAACAGTTCGATGAATTACCGAATGGTTCGTACTAAACCGAATAGTCCGAATAGTCGGAACTAACCGAATAGTTTAGTAAACTATACTTTAATATATACTATATATATATATTACCTCTTTCAGCGCTACGTATATTTTTGCAATGTCGCCTTCCAGGACTGCATGAAATCGATATTTATTTTTTACAATTTTAATTACTCACAACATTTTTGAAATATTCAAAATTATGTATTGAAAACAGAAACTAAAAATGTCAATATTGTCCAAGATACATAACTTTGAAATGCTTACAGATAATGGTCTTCATAGTGTCGCAATTATCGGATGACCGGTAAAAATGTAAGGAAACAATGTAATGATAAACTTTTTATACACATAATCACACTGGGATTATAGAATTTTTCGAATTTTAGAATTTATTTGGTCTTCTGAATATTCAACATTAAGACATAAAAATATCGTTGAATGTCGGGACCATTGAAAACCCCACGTGCTTATCAAACAGAAAACCAATTTTGCATCTCAAACTACATTAACGGTTTATCTTGAAATAAAATATAAAATAGTATTTATTTATTTATATACTCAATACTATTAAATTAATTCATTTATCATTATTTTCATATTATATAATAGATATTATTGCTCTTATATACTGATATATGATACCTCTGTCATATACAAAAATTAACTGTATTAGAATTTAATTCATTAAATAATTTACCCAATTATTCTGTAATGCAATACATTTCCTATATAATATATAATTGAATAATTCGTCGACTATCGAGTATTTAAAACTAACCGAATACATTGAATTATCCGTCGTGCAACGAATAAAGGGATAAGATGTACTAAAATAATATTATTTTTTTAAAATTTGTCATGAAATTGAAGAAAAGCAAATTAGTATGGAGTTGAAATAAAATAATAGAATATAATATAATATATGGATAATAAGTATATAATATGTATAATGTTAATGATCGGAATAATTGGAAAGTATGTACTTACTCATATATTATATATGTTGCAGTAAATACCCGAAATCAATTTAAACCAGAATTTACTATAGTAACAACTAGTTACACCTATGTGTGTTCGTAAGAACATGGTCTTACTAGGTACATCTAGTTTTTACTAATGGCTAAAGTAAAAGAGCGAATTTTTATATTTATATCTAATTTTTACTAAATTTTTAGTAAAAACTATTTTTTTACACATGATCTGACATTAAATACTAGATTTATTCTTATTCTTAAATAAATAGACAATTTATTAACATTTTTATCAACTATACGAAATATTATATTAGTTATTAGTTTGACAGACAGCGATAAAATAAATGCGAAAGATAAGTACAATTTATTGAAACTTTTATAAAGTACTAAAGACAGAATCGCGGCCTTTAATTTAATTATTTTTACTATAGGTGTATGGTGGTATTTTATTTGGTATGTTACGTGCAGATAGCTTGGTGTAAAACAATTTTTGATTTATTTATTATAATATTCAATATAAGTTCATTACACACTAATTGTGATCGTTTAAAATGAAAAGGTAGATTTTCAAGTAATGTTCGAAATATGACAGATTCACATTTTCTATTTTAAGCAAAGAAAATTATAGCAAGTTACTCCAATAAATTATTTAATTTTTATTTAAATAGCGTCCCTCCACAACAATTTTCAAAGAACTATGGAAAAGCACGTATAACCGGTGTACTTGTAGATCGTGGACGTGAAACAACGCCCATGCCCAGATATAAATAATTAGTATAATACAACCATTATATTTTGAAATACAAAAAATTAGGATAATTTTATATTTAAATTCATAATTTTTTAAGAGGCTAAAAAAAGTTGATATCTTATATTCCACTATAAAATCATGATAGGTACTAGGTACCTACTAAATCGCACAAGCATATAGATTGATAACAATAACTGATAACTGAAATGTATAATACATACATCAACACCACTAAATAATTATGCGTGAAATTTCTTACAAAATTCTTGTATAAAACAAAAATGTAAAAATAAAATGACATTCTCTTTCTGTATAAAATCATCCAAACGTACCAATATTGAACCGTAATAATGTCTTGTATGACTTATTATTATTCCTTTTAATTAATTCATATTGCAACTTGTTGTATTTTTTTTTTTTTTTTGCGCTTATATACAACAACTCTATCTCATATATTTTTATATTTATATTATCAAGATATTATGTAATTATATTGACATGAATATTTGTATGGAATCATTTTTAATTTAAATAATTATAGAAAATTAAAAGATTTTTTAATTTAAAAAATAGGCAATATTATATTAATGCACGACAGGGGGTGTGCAGAAAATATATACATCAATTGGAACTCTAATTTTTAATTTCTAATTGAGCTCCACTAGTGGCATTGCTAGGGAAGGGGGGGGGAAGAGTCCTACCTAAATGTGGTGAAACCTTTGCTCTAGCTGTTTTAAAAAAAAAAAAATTCAAGACCTAATTTTCTTGATTTTGAACGGACATTTGGGATGCGTTTGTCACATCGAAAAAAAATTGTTGTTAACTATCTCCTCCTCGCCCCGAAAAAAACATCTAGTGCCGCTCCGGAGCTCGATTACTTTATTTTTTTCTAATTCGAGCACCGGACATAATTATTATCTATCTGGATATTATTATTATATTTACTATAAAATTTGTACTATGCGTTCTAAGTTAATACCTATAATATTATATGTTAATAAGTATATTATCGGTTTTTTTTTCAATTCGCAATCATATGCCATCGGGTATTTCGTACGCTGTACTGTCGCTACTGGTGATATATGCGCAGTGCAATATACGTACACGAAATAACTGTCGACATTCCAATAATATTGTCCGACAAACGTGTTGGTTGGTATTAAAATGCGACAAGGGCAGCACCTTTGCACGGCCTGTACACGTTTCAACGGTCGAAAAGACCGTCAGTGGACCGGTGAGGGGGGGAGGAGAAAAATCAACGTTTACAGCTCAGAAACGAGAAAAAAATAATCTTTATTTATACCTAGAAAGTATTCGAATATTTTCTCGGGGGACAGCCGGTTGTGTCCGCGGGGATACACTATTTCATATTATTACATTTCGCCTCCTATCTATATATATATATTATAGCATTGTATGTGCCTAACAGGGGTGGCCAGCGAGACGAGACAACCGTTCCGATCCGCAAAATATATTGAAAAATACGTCAGAGCCAAAAGTGGATGCGGTTAAAATACGTTGAAATTTAGAAAAATTATCTATTTGGTATAGATGCGTGTAACACCGCAGCTGGCGTCCGCACGTGGGAAAATGTAAAAAAGATATTATTGTTTATTATTATTATTTTAATTGTAAAAACCGACATTCGATATAAACAATATTATCGTTACATTTACAAATACATTCGTATTTATATCAATATTGAAATTTTATTCTTCGTTTTCATATTATCGGTAAAAACGTTTTGCATCTTTCACGCGGTAAGACCCAGTTTATTGGTCGACCCTCATAATATAATATTATCACGACAATATTATGCACGTTCCGTGGGGGGCTCGATTTTAAACCGGGTAACACCGTCGTGGATCCCACAGACTAGGGTAGTGTTCAGAATAATTTTCAAGTATTCCGAATATTTTTTAATACAATATTTTGTATACTTTTTACAAGTGTTTTGAATACAGTATTCCGAATACTTTATAACGACGGACTCACGTTTTTAGAAATAATATCATTATTTTTCGACCAATGTAAATTGTATTTGTGTATAAGTTCATAATACTTTATAGTATATTATAGTATCTTATTTTATTTTCAACTATATTTAGCGGGACGGTATAACGTTATTTGCTAATTTGAAATATATTGATTTAAATAATAATAATGTTTATTGACGAAATAAATATAATAGTTCGAGTATATTATTTTATTCTAAAAAATCAAATGATTACAGTAGTAGTTAGTGATATGAGGTCTTATACAGGTATATAAATATAATATTAATAATAATAAAAAAAAATTACTCCTATTTTACTTATTATTACTGAAATTAATTAAACAACATTTGACTTTAATATAAAAATTTGGATATGATTTAAAATTAATATATACGTTTACATAGGTATATTATTATAATTATTATTATATCCATTTACACGAAACAAATATTAAATATAATAATATTTCATTTAGATAGAAGAGGTATTCCTTAAGTATTTGGAATATATTTCAAATAGACACTTTGGGAATACTATAATCTCAATGTATTCGAATACATATTCGGAATATTTATCATAATATTGTGTATTCGTAATACTTTTAAAAAGTATTTCACCCAAGTTCAGGGATCCCGCCCCATATAAATAATTATTTTACGCTATAAAAACGTCACGTCGTATTTCGGTGTTTATGTAAATCCGTCTCGTTCCGAAAAAGGAACACGGTCTGTCAAATATGCGTAATTCTCGGGTTGTGTTTTCATCGGGAATACCGAATTAAGGAATCGAAAACAAGGGTTACGACTTATACGTCTACGCCGACGGTATCAAAATATATTCACGTTAATTTCCAAAACAAGGACAATAATATCACGTACAAAGAGAATGCTATAACAATAATAATAATAATAATAATAATAATAATAATAATAATGATAATAATGTATACACCCGAACGTAAATCTACCGCTCGCGTTCGCAGTTGAGCGACTAACGAGTGTATATATATATCGTAAATTAGATGGTATTTTATACATTTTGTTCGCGTAAAACGACTAATTGGCGTACGTTCGCGTAACGATTGCGCGTTTTTATTTGAACGACATGTACGCAAATGATCGGGCTTTAATAATTATTATAATAACGTGTTGTTTTTTTTTAACCGTTTTTTTAACCGTTTTTTATTCATTTATTTTTCCCATGACGTGCCGGACGGCGTAGGTACACTTCGATAATATTTATTTTATTTAATTGCGGTCCGCGGAATTGCGTATATTCAATATTATTTCGCCATGATAATACGGACTGGAAACGTTAAATATCGTAAACAACCTACCTATACCGTACTGTTATATAGCTGGCCCGAATCAAAACAAAACGATATATAATATATAGACATATTGTATTAAAACAATAATCGTTTTTTTTTTTTTTTTTTAAAGACGAGGTATCTAAAAAAATACTCTTTCCTCGACGACCCTTCCAGTGTTACTATTTTTTTTCATTCCATTTATCCTCCAAGACTGCATAAAATGTAGGTTTTTTTTTTTTTTTTTTTTTACAATTTTCATTACAACATAATAATAAATGAATATACAAAGTCATATTGTATCAAAGAGATAGAAATTAAAAAAAAAACGTCTGTATTGACCAGGACACTTGACTTGGAAATATTTACGGCTAGTACGGTTTCCAAAGTGTTGCGATTATCGGACGACCGGTAAATATGAGAAGAAAAAAATATGTAATGATAAGCTTCTAACGTCGTACATGATAAACCGTAACAATTTCGTGGAAAATTCCATTGCTCATAAAAATCGAAATAAACGCGAAACGTGCGCAACGTGAAATTTGTGCGCGATTATTATATCACGGATTTTGAGGTTGTTGAGAACCCCCGATAAGAGCAAAAACAAAAATATTAATTTACGCCGAGGAAAAAAAATGGTAATTTAATTTTCTTTTTCCAAATAGTTAGAAATTTCATTATCTGTCGGTTGGTATAGGTTCCATATGTTTAGGACGAACAGAAAACGTTTTATATACCCTAACGTATATTATATACGTCCTCGGGCCGTGAACGCGCCATTCTCCTGACAAAAAATATATATAGTATACATTATACGTCCGTAGCACTCAAAGAGTTATTTAAAGACAGACGATTTTGATAATGATTTTTTTATGAATTTAAAATTACAATAAAAAACTGTAAATTAATAAATTTCAATTTAATCTGCTAAAAACACAGAATTCTCTATTATTATCTGCAGTTTGGTTCTGATGTATTATTTTTCCAGATAACCTATATCTAGTTATAAAATAGTTATGGAAATTCGATTGCATTTTTATTATAAAATATGATAATATATATTTATCCAATAAATATAATAATATATAGCCAATGCACACGCACACTAACGTCGGTTTATATCTCACACAACAACAACACAAACCCGTATGAGTTTAAAAAATGCCTATCCAAAACACCTTAGAAAAAACGTGAAACCAATACTTAATAATAATAATAATAATTGTATAAATTATTATTAAGCGATTTAAAATAGTTCTAACTCCGTTACAACCCATGTTTCGTTTGTAATAACTGCGAATATTAAACGTAAGTAATTAATTTTTTGTCTTTCGCCAATTTGTTCTTTCGTTTTACTAAATCCAGCCAACGAAGACGGTAAATATATCGTTCATGTAATACCGAAAATATCCCTAGATGAATTTTATTATGATGACACTATAAGGCTCGGATTCGCATGTCTAAGAAAATAATCTCGAAACAATACCCTATTGAAACGGTGGCACAACTAAACTAGCTAAAATAGTCAAGGTTAAGTTAAAAACGTAATTATTTTTATATAATATATAATAAAAAATGATTAATAAATTCATAATTTTCTATATTTTTACCATTTGCAAATAATTCACTTAAATAGTTCCCATATTCCTTTATTATCTCGTTTATTAACTCATTCTATATCCGTTACTGTTACAATCATCCAGTTTAGTTATTTTTTTTTTATATACATATTTCATTCAAAATCCAAATTTCATAATAAAAAATAAAAACGTTGTACACACGCATGGTTTTAATGGGTACTGTAAAAGCAATTTTTAAGAAATTACAAAAATAATAAATATCCAATAGTTTAAATAGATTTCTAAAGTAATTAAAAAATTATCTTGTATAAATATAATTGTATATTATAGTGTAATTACGATGTTTGTTTAAAAAAACATGTATACGAATTTTTAATTTTTATGAAATTCAGATTATCATAATGAGATTAAGTAAAATTATAATTGAAGAGTATAAAATTATATGGCGCTCTGCGTAGCCGATTTCGATATGTGCATTTTCAGCGTTTTATGAGTTATTAAATTTATTAAACAATTTTTTAAATAACTATACATTTAAAAAGATTAATATATAAAAAAAAAAATGCTGCTTGGGGTACTAATTATTATTATTAGCATAATTTGTTTTTAATTTAATTTTTCTAACATGTCTGTAAGTTGATAAATATGAAAAATGGAAATTCAAGTTTTTCATGGAAAATTTGTAGGTATGGGATGGCGTCATCCATTTCTATTTAATTATTTGAATTCGAACATGTGATATATGAAGTGGCCGGTGTTATAAAATCCTAAATATAGTTATTTATTAAATTTGGAGAATAATTTATATTTTCTATAAAAATGTACTATCTATTTTTGAACTTTTGAACTTTCTAAGTTAAAATTATTATTTGTAAACCACTCACTTTTAGCTAAAGGAGCTTTCTGGGAATTTAACTTGAATTTTTTGTAATGATCTTCTTTATTACTTGCTAATAATGTTTCCAAAAAAATTACCAAATATAAAACAAAATATCGAGCAACAAACTCTAATAAAATAATGTAAATATACAGTTAATTTTTATTGAAATAATGCAATAAAATACAAATTTCATACAATTCAATAACAGAACATTAAATACCCAGCGTCAATCTTGTTAAAATGTCATACATACTTCATATATTACACCTTGTTTCCAGAAAAAGTTTAAAAAGTAATTTTTTTTCAATTATATATATTTTTTTAAATACAATAAATAACATTTCGCTACCTATTATAATTGCATATGTATCTGAAACACACTTGTATTTATTGAGGAATAAATTCCTATAAAAATAGATGCACATGCATTGAAATCCAATCTCAATTGCAAAATTGAATTTAATGTAGGAATACATTAAACTAGAATAAACAAATTTTATTTTTTAAATGAAGTAAACATTTTAACAAAAGCAAAATAAATTAGCATATTTCGTAAAATATCTCCGTATGAAACTTGAATTAAATACATTTGACCCTTTAAACATTTTCCAGTATTAAATGAAAAATAGTTACCAGTTTATAATCCTGTTATATCCTAAAGTATCTGGGAATTATAATAGATGAGTATATTGTTTTATTTTTTAAATAAAAATTATTTATTTAAATTAAAAACTAATATACAACTCACGAATAATAGGTATAAAATGAATTGTTTAATTGATTTTTTCAACGGGTAAACAATATTTTTTTAATATTCTTATAAATAATTTAAACATTTAATATCAAAAATGTGGAAAAAATAAATATGTATTTAAGTCAAAAAAAAATATATGGAATAATGTGTAGGTACGCGTGGGCGTTACTTATAATCACGCAAGTACGAGAGAAACTCTCATAAAAAAACTATTTAAAGCTTTACCATTTACGTCTTATTAATTTAATGCGTTTTTAAACAATAGAGTCAAAGCCTGAAAAAATAAATTAAATGCGTTGCACATGCCAATTAAAACTTACAAACAATACGTTTTTACGATACAAATATATACAGCAACATTTAGGATTATTAATTATTATATTTCTATATAAAAATATATTTAACGGGACAAAAAACACAAAATGCTTAGTATAATTTTAAAAACTTTATCATTTATTCATATATAATCTATCGATATAGGTATATTAGCATGGAATGTGTTTTTGATAAAAACATCGGTCAGTAGGGGGTGTAAGCATTTCGCTCGTTGGGTGTCAGTAGGGATGCATGCACTTTGCTACTGGACAGGGTACTCTTGATGGATGTATTGCATTTAAAAGCAATGATAAATCGTTGCATTCAATAAAACGATTCTGAGCGTAGTTTCGGTGTAGTATACACAACTCTTAATATTAATTATATGCTCAGTACCTCACCTCTATGTTCAACATTACATTGAAGATCAAACTATGTAGAAATAATTATGATTTAGTGTAACCTTATGTATATTATGTATATTTTAAAATTTAACAAGATATTATATGTTCATAATAGCTCAGTTTCATTTAGGTACATGACTATTACTAGATAAAATATACGGTATATTCCGTTGAATGTTCAGTTTAAGACATTTAATATGGAAAACGAACAAAATATTATGTAAACCATTTGATTTATAATAATTGGTGTATATTACAATAGGTACTCTGTACAACAGTGACGTAATTAAACAGTCACATGACATACAGTTGAAGAAAACAAATTAAGGTAATAAACATACAATACCAATTAAAAATGTTTGAGAACTTTAGGAATTCACGATTATCATACTTTTTTAAGAGAATACACTTTTTGGTTATTCATTGTTTTTTTTTTTTTTATCACATAAAAATAGTTTGGAAAGAAGGCAAATGAGAAAAAGAAGATATAATAATAATTCCATAATAATTAACATCAATTAATCGTTATGTGGTAATCACAAAACTATACAGTATAGGCAGGTATAAGAATCATTATTTTTTTAAACAAAATGTAGCTGGAAAAAGCAGCAATTTCATAGGTGCAAATTTACTATAGGACTGCGCGAAAATCGCGTGTACTTAAAAAAAAAAAAAAACATCATTGTAAAACTACTAGCTCCCTGACTACGCTTAGAATCTAAAATAATTTTTTTCCGCTGATTTTTTAAATTAAGTTAAATTAATGCACAACTAACGTTATATTAAATTTTTTAAGGTCTTAAAATATCATTTTACCAACTATTTGAAATTAAATATCTCAAAATTGATCATTTTGTCGAAAAAATAAAAACGACTATAAAAAAAAATTGTGACTACGGATTTTCGAGATTTTTTGAATTAGGTTAGAGTAATGTATATATAACCCTGTATTTAAATTATCGTAATTCTACTATAATCTATTGTGAAACTCTCATATTTAAAATTATTATCACAATAATGGCAATTATTATTTTCATTTGTATTCCTTAAATTTCAAATACTATATTAAGAGTAAAACTAATTATAATTGAACGTATGTTTTTCCTATAAATATTTATACTATATTAGTTACAATCTAAATTCCCATATTTAGGGCGAAAGTTTTTTAAATGCATTTTTTTGAAAATCTACATATTTTGTACTCAATATTAATATAAATTTAATATGATTTAAGTTAAAAATGTGATTTGTAAATGGTAGTTTCATTGTACATAAGAATAAACAATTTAATATTGTTCTTTTATAGAAAATATATGTACTTAAATCAAATAAAATATTAAAAATGCTCTCTTGACCAATTTAAACATTTTGCTATAAAATCTTTTCACTCTAAAACATGTTATTCGTATTATTATCGTACCTAATATTAAATAGGTATAATAAAATTACACATTTCAAATAAAATATTTAAATATAATTTTTTTTATATAATGTGAACACTTTTTATAATTACAGTTTCATTAAATTTAATTGGCTTTTTTTTCGAAAAATATCGTAGACTTTCATCTAAATAAAGTGTTATTGTCCGGGATACAATTATTATAAAAGCGTTGGTAGATCTTAGATTTAATGTTATCCGAATACCATTATCTTCCTATATGATAGTGTAATGGTATGGTCAATATTATTTATGGACAATAATGCGTTTTATATACGATTATCATCACCCCAATAATCCAAATCCTTTACTGGGTATTCTACAATATACTATTATATTATATCGTTTTAGTACTACCTATATACTTGTATGTGTATATAAATAATCGATACAACTTTAGAAAATTTTAACTAAATTTTTCTTATTATAAATTACGTTACTTTTAATCACTAGTTTAAATTCAGATAGATAAACAATATGACAAAGTGACAGAGACCATAGATATCCTGTATTTGTATCACTATGTTTATCTACAAAGTAATCCCCAGTATTATAAATTAATAAATATTATTATAATCGTGTGTTTACATAAAAGTTTGGAATAAATAAAAAATTTTAATGTTGATGTCGGAGTTGATGTTGATTTTATATTTAATAGTAAAACATCACATTTAAACTGGATGTCAAAATGTAATCAAAAATGTGTCAAAAAAATTTTAATTAACATAATATGCTCCTTATTCACTATATTTGTCGAAATCAAAATTATTTCCTACTTTACTATTACGATCCATATTTAATTTTCAACTTACCTGGAAACTTAAAATACCACTAAAAATAATGGGTTTCCAATAAACCACACATCATTTTAAAATCAACAAATTTCTGGCATTACTTGAATAAAAATTTAACTGTACGTCCTATAATAGTTTGTGTTTGAATAGTCGTTCAATATTTGTTCATTCGTAGATAAATCACATAAATTATTTAGTATAAATAAATATAATTCAATTCAATAATCGAAAACGTTAGGGGAAATATATTTTAAATTTTATAAATTATAATATATTTTAGTATAATTTTAAATTTAAAAACTTATAGTGGCACAGTTACATGTGGCAAACAGACAATTAAAAATTATTTTCTAGACAACCACACTGATTAACACTCATTCGCAATGTATCGTGAAACAATTGAGTTCGGTGACGGTGAATTTGGTGATAATGAATTTATCAATATCAAAATTTGCCATATTATCGTTATTAAACTTTAATAATTAAACGGCGAATTATTCATCATTGAACGTTTTTTTAAATGTATATACTAATTATATTTTATTGTTGAGAGGATAAAAATGTATATTTGTAAATTTACTAGACATAACCCACTATAATATTCACATAAAATGAACCTCTGGTTTGTTTACTTGAGTGCCATTTGTTATCAAATTAAAATAAATCAATATTTGAAATGAGAATTTCATTCACCCTAGGGCTAGCCTAATAGTGATAAATAATGAAGAATAATGAAGGAGGATTGATATTTACATTATTTTTAAGACTAATTCCATGTTACAAACATGGTCACAATATAAATCGCATAATTTTTATGATTTTTTAAGCCCGACATTTCCCATCTACTTGTTATAACTAATAATAATGATGTAATAAGATAAATACACATTAAAAAATTACCAAAATGGATCAGTGGAAAATTTAAATAGTGTCAGATCAACTGGTCCACACAAAACACGTCTTTGTTTTAGTAAAATTGAATATGTACAAGGTTGAAGCAATAACTAAGTTTTACATAAATACAAGCCCAATAAAATTATAAATTATCTATATACAGATATAGATACAGTATAGGAATATATGTTTTATATATAAAGTAATAAATGGCCCTATTTATTGTTCAGATGTATTATTCAAATTATCTTTTTCAGTTTCTTGTCATATAATAATGGCAGGTCAACACTTTTAAAAAATCTCCTCTAATTAGAATCATGCAACATGTTAATAACTTTAATATTAATACCTGTATTTGTAACTCTATTGAATTTTTTACTCAATACCTTAGTAATTTAATCACTATCATAACTCTTGCAGCATCATTTACTATATATTTTAATTTTAATTCTATATTGTTTTAAAATTATTGTAACTTTTATTTTATACCGAATAGTTTAATCACCATATTTATTGTACCTCTCACGACGTCATATATTGTGTATTGTCATTATTTTTCCACATAAAATTGTAATTGGACTGGCCCGTTTGATTTGATGAATAAATTGTTATTTGAATTTTAAATTATAATTTTTGTGGATTATTGACAACAGTGCGTAACGAGATATCAACTGATAAGAATAAATATTATACATTTTATTCAAAAACAGTGATGCGGTGCGTCCGGACGTTTGGGCACCGTAGCTTTAAATAACGTAATATCGGTAGTGGTGTCACTAGTTGAAACGTTTATTACACAAAGAATACAAATATAATTAATACTTATATATATATATATATATATACGCAAATAATATTGAGGACGAGTCGTCCGTGTGTTTGCCCGTGACAGCTATTGCCTCGACGCGGCTAGCTCAGTCGGTACAGTACGAGACTCTTAATCTCGGGGTCGTGGATTCGAGGCCCACGTTGGGCGCCACTCCGGCGGGTAGCCTTCGTTCGGTGTCGGCTGCTAGGCACACTGGGTAGGCTGGTCTACTGCTTTGGCTCCGTGATCGCGGACCGGTCTTCGGTGGCTTCTCCGGTTCTTCTTTTTTCGTATACTTGTTGATTGCATGTTTGAAAAAATTATTGTAGAATAATGGGTTGCTCTTGTTTTTGCATTGCATCGCTTGTTCGCACGGCTCTAGACCTATGTATATACAGTGTACTTCAGGCGTAGGCCTATATTCTGTGGATGAATGTTGTTTGCTGAGTCCGTTAGATTCAGTTTAGATTTCTGCCCATACGATTGGGCGTATCTTCCTTTCTGTTATGGGACGTTCTATGGAACGACCCAGATTTTTTATATGTTTAAATTTGGAGGAAGAATTTTTTGCAAAATTGAACTTTTGTGTTTTTAAGTATAAAATTTTGTATTGTAGGTAACTTTGCAGTATGCATGTAGGGTTTTATTCCTAACGTAAAATGGTACGGAGGCATATATTCTGTACGGTCTCCATGCATTTTCAGTTGGTGTTTGACAGCGAGGGTTCCCAAGCCGGGCCTGCGTAAGTCAATACCAAACATGTATACATGCAGTATATTTGTAGTTTTATTTTTATTGGGACAATATTTTTCCTGCCGAATATACGGTATCCCCTGAATAGTTGTCGTCTTTTTAATTACATTTTTTACGTGTTGAGAGAAGATAAGGTTGTTATCAAATGTAATGCCTAGATATTTGGCATTTTGGTTCCATTTTATTTGGTGATTTCCAATCTCTAATTTTTTAATATTTCCAGTTTTGGGTTTGATAAATAGAACCGCTATAGTTTTCTCCGCGTTTATTTTAAGGCACCATTTCCGAAACCATCTGATTATGACGTCTAGTTGTTTTTGCAGTTCAGTGATTGCCCTTTTGGGTTTCTGTCCTTTGAGTACATGATGGTGTCGTCTGCAAAAAGGTTGATGTTTGCTTTCGGGTGTTTCGGGATATCATTATTTGTGAATAACAGGTAGAGGAATGGTGAAAGGCATGAGCCTCGCGGAATCCCTGCTCTGATTGTATGGCTATTTGAGACATTTACTCCTCGTCGTACTTTAAACGTTCTGTTTTGGAGAAACAATTTTATGAGTTTTGATAGCATGGGGGGGGGGAGTTAACTAATTGATGTAGTTTGTATAAAAGGCCAACGTGCCAGACACGGTCGAAGGCATTTTCCACATCCAAGAATACTATCGCGGTTTTTTTCTTTTTAGTTCGCATGTATGTTCAGCTGGTCCGAGAAGTGTAGTAGCCGGAGAGTGGTGGAATGTTCACTTCCTGTTCACAACAAGTTTTAACTATTGAAAAAAAAATCCAAAAACGTCTAATAATAAAATTGATTTATAAAAGGGTATTGTTGTATTAAATTACACTAATTTTTCTTAATTTAAAAGATTACAATTATAATTCTTCTCATGGAAATTAATTACATATTTTACCTAGTAAAATAATATTATTTATAATTATACATTATACTTAATGTGTTGAAATTCATATTTTCCTGATCATTATAAATTTTTATATGTAAGATTTTGGGTTAATTTAATAATATATTTTTTTAATTTATTTATTTGATATAATGATATCTATTTTAAAAAAATCGTCATTCTTTATGTTGTATTTTATTAACATTATATAATTTATACCATCAAATGGAATATTAATTTAATAAATTAAAATTATCATCATACATTTAAATAGTTGATATCTTTAATATTATTAATGTATTTTATACATAAATGAAACAGCGAATATCATTCATGCGTAAACGCATTGTAGATATACAGTGTTGAACATTTCAATTAATTTACGAAGTGTCAAAATGAATTATAATACTAGTTAACGAATAAAAAGATCACTTGGCACAACTATAAAAACATAATAATCGACAAAAGCAAGTGGAAAAATGCAATAAATTTCCGTCATTTTTGTATTGAAAAACCTACCAAAAATTAATGCTACAACATTCACATTTCACTGGACTTCAACGATTCGTGAAAAATCGAGCACAGGACAACAATTATATGTACAATTTCATAAAAATAAATAAATAAATCAATTTAGGAAAACAACTGTTATTTTTCTGAAAAATCAAAAAAAAAAAAAATGTACGGTGTAAATGGAGTGAATTAATGAACAAAATAAAAAACGCAATACAAATTGAAAATACAAGATGTAATCCGAACAGACAAGTTTAAATAATATCGTTCTGAAATAACTTTAAATAGATATGAAAGTAAATTAATTGTTTACTTTTCCGAAGACAACCATATTTGCCATTTTTCTTTATCTTCCGCGACATACATACCATATAATATTTTATAGTTTTTCAATAAATAAAAAACCAAAATTCTAATCTCTACGTTTGACTTTGTAATATTTACTTGTATAGTGGTATACAGTGATGATAATAGCTCCACTGTTTCGTAATATGTGCGGTATACACCAATATATACTTTCAAATATTTAACCAGAGTATGCGATGTAAGGAATCAGCTCGAGGAATATTATACACAATGGAATATCCGATCTCCGCATAAACGATAATTTGACATTTGACTGACGTGCGTCTAGAGCTGAGAATAACTCAAAATTACCGTGCACACATACACATACATAAAGACACATACTGACATATATATATTATGTCTCGACAAAACCACGACGATTTCGAATCTCGAGTGTCAAAAATTCAAAACTAATTTATTTGAAAGTATATGTGGAAATCTGCACGCGGTTCATTAATGGCATATTATGTCCCGTCGGATAATGTATATAGGTACTTTAATCATTATATTTTTGGTAAATGTCGTTTTTCCGTCGGTTCATATAACTGACATAACAATTGTACTTTACTGCCCCCGCAATAAAATTACTACAGTGTCCATAGCCGTTATCGTCATACGTTCACTATCGTCCTCCCCCCCCCCCACACACCACCACACACATCCCCAAAAAGACGACTTCGGTTTCACTTTAATGTCTCCGGAAATATCGTATAAACTTGTCTAATATATATATTATTATCGTCTATACGTATATAAAAAATGTATAATATATATTTATATATTGGAGCTACCTACTCGTTTTCAAAATAGCAAACCTTTATTAATTTCAACCCGGTCATAATCGGTAATTTTATAATCGATTTCAGTACACACATAAAGATGGCCAATAGCGAACTCGAATATTTGAAGTGCAATTGGCAATAGAACAAATTTTTAAAAATTGGAAAATTTTCACTGGAAAATATTAAAAGTTAAAAGAATATTACGTAATCTTAAGTTTGATGTGTATTTCGTGGGTACTAGGGTTTTCTCGTACACAAAAAACCAATTCAAATTCAAATTAACGTACTGTATTAAAATTATATTAATTTTTTTTTAATTTACAAGTAATTATAAATTTAATTCGTTTTCGGTTTTACGAACGGTTTTTACTTCTATGGAGGAGTCCTCGCCGGTTTAAACAACCTAAAAATGTATATTCTGTTTCAGTTTTATTTAAAACTCTTGTTTAAAAAATATTGTAGATAATTGGTTTGTGGTTTTAGAGTTTTGGTATTGGTATTAGGTTTACCCAATAAGTTTATCACTTATAATCAATCATTAGTTGATGGTATATTTTAAATTGATGAAAAAAAAATCGTTCAATTTTCTTACACAAATGTATTAATAAAACATAGTTATAGATAAAAGTAAATAAAAAATGTTCAATAGGTACCAGTATTTTTTATAACTTTTTTACAAATGGTTACCCAAAACATAATATTTGAATTTTTATTTCGATTTTCTGAACTAAATGTTTGTAAACTAATCGTTGTAAATTCAACAATTTCATGGCTTACAGCAATTTATCACAAATATATATAATACCATAGTTATAACTGGTTTTTCGAAATGCGGTTATTCTAATATTTTTATGATTAAGATTTAAATATAGGTCAATATAACTTTATAATATAATAGTATAAAATATTATTACGATTTTGCTACCAACAATACTTGTAAAATAAACAAATATTCATATTTATACAATTTCCTATTTTCATTTGGAACTCTAATAGATAGTAACTTTTGAATTAAAAACACAATAAGTGAACAAGTTTTATATTTATTCTTATTAATTAATTTTTTTTTTTTTTTGTAGGAAAAAATACTTTTTGGAACATTTGAAGGACTTCCATATATATCGTAACTTTTATTTTATTATATTCGTATAGCGTATAATAAGATGACCTGACTATCGATCAGAAAGCGAATGTATTCATAGAACGTCATTAATTCTATAAAACTCTCAATAGTGTTCGAATGAGTTACGAAAAATTACTAAAAATAATGAGGTGCACTGCGATATGTTATTCGTTCTGAGAATGTCAATAAAGTTTCGAGGGTGGATTGTGGGTAAGATGATAGCAAGAATTGTTAACCAACAATCCTTAGACTCGAATGTCCGTTGGATTGCTTTGAATTTTGCATAAGCAATGTTAAAAATAAGATGAAAAAATATTGTCGGTAAAAACTCTCTAAAGCACAATAATAAACACTTATTCAGATAGTGATAAAGTTAAAAATGAAATAAAGAAGTTAAAGATATAAAAAATTATTATAAAGGGAAGAAATAGCCCTATGTAGTTTTTTTTACATCCTTTAAAGAGTTCGCGTTGCAAAAAATATTAAGAACTTCAGTCTTATTGTATACCGTACTTATGTGATAGAGAGTGTAGATTATTCATAGATAGATAATTATTATTATTATTATTATTATTATTGTACAATAATTGTATAGTATAGTAAGTTTAGGGCTGTGAATTTTATGCAATATGAAATCTTCAAACAATATACATTTAAAATCCCAAAAAATGCCGTATATAATGCACTTAAAATTCCAAAAATGCATTAAAATATGCACTTAAATTTATTTTTAAATGCACTGAAATTTTAAATTTTAAAAATTGAAGAAACTGTCATCTTATTAGTAAGAAATATTCTCATTTTTATAATTATACATAGATAGTAGAGTAATTATGAAAAAGATTATAATTTATTTATTTTATAAATTAATTATAATTATAAAATGTTCATTGAATATGAACTATACTGATTCTGTTTCTGTAATTCTACACGTATGAAACATTTTTTGTTTTGTTTTGTAAGTATATAATATGTTAAAAGTATAAAATTATTATTGACTATTGCATTGGACAAATACAATACAATATGAATGCATGAATGCCCATTTAGTATTGGACGTTTGATACTCAAAAATATACATTTTTTCATTAAGACTTAATCTTATTCTTTCTCTAGTTATCGTATACTATAAAATCATAGTATTCATGTACAGCTGATAAATATTGAGAGTATGTCGGCTCAACCATTTTAAAGGGGTTCTATATAGGCTATTTTTAGACAATTTTAAGAAAAAATATTATGTAACAATTGAAAAATGTTTATATACATTTTAAAAATGAATAATAATTGGTCACATCACTATATAATTTTTACTGTCTTTAATTTTTATGTATTTATAAAATTTCATTGAAAATCTTACTTTTGCATGTTTAAAACTAGAAAAATTAAACAAAATAAAATAACAATATTATCTAGGGCTTTACGTTGCTGTTTTGGAATATACGTATACATTTGTATACATTTATACACCTTTTTAAAAATGATTATTTATACTTATTTATCATAATATATAATAATTTGTGTTGTATGCTTTCCAGTATTAATTATAATATACCGTATAAAGTTAAGTTAAGAAAGTAGTAAGTATAGCCAGGGCGTCCCGAGGGGGGTGTCTTACCCTTTCCCACAAACGTCGGAAAGCATTCACAAAATTAAGTTCAGTCAGCAAATCATAGAAAAAGTTAATGGTATTTTATTTTTTGGTTATTCACGTTTTCAATGAAGTATTTTGGAAATTATGCAGCAATGAAGTATTTTTCAGAATTGTAATTCAGCAAACTAAAAATTATTAGGTATTGGTGAAATGCGGACAGGGGTGAATTCTGTGTAGAATTTATGTACGTATAATACTGTAAGTAAAAAGTTCCTTTAGATGGACACGTGGATTCAGCAACATGTCGTTTTTATGATACCTAAGTAAAATATGAATAACGGTTATATGAACTCAATATATTTTTTTAATGAAAAATAATGATGATTATGAAATAAAGATAATCGCATGTTTGTAAATATATATCAAGTTGCGTTCAAGTATTAACTGGATTTAAATTCAAAATTTAGCAAATTTTTGGCTGTTTTTAACCCATCACTTTCCTGTTTTAAACGAATAACAGACTTTCACTTTCTCCTTATGCGCTTATATAATATACTTGACAGCCCCGTTAACCGTACTTGGAAGTAATGGGTGTATAATGTAATTAACCGCTTCTCTTAATCGGTATATATGCAGATTGTAGTAATAGTTACCACGCGATTTCGTTACTTCTTGTTTTTTCTTTTTTTTTTTGTGTGAAAAAATAATTATAAAATGTCATCTATAAAATGAAATATTTTATACTACACATCCGTATCAAAATAGACGTATTTAGACTGGAACAATCGATCTATATAGTTCCTGTTTAAATATATACACGTATAAGATATATCAAAAATACACTACGATAATGCAATAATATTATAAAAACACAAAACGCATTTACATTGGCCTGCAGTTACATACCCGACGTGGTTTCACACAGAAAATCGGGGAAAATTTTCTAGTTCAACTATCGGGCTACACGAGTATATTTATTTATATTTAAATAAAAATAATAGTGCAATTATTGATAGTTGTGTATACGGTGTATACTTGTACGAATGGAAATGTAGAAATCACGTATTAATGGTCTTGGATTGTCAAAACCGATTTTTTTTTTCGTACGAAAACGGAATATAATATAACATGTTTTTTTTTCAGAAACTACCTACAACTAATAAACATCAAATCGCTACAACTTTTGAAGTAATTGTTTGCGAAAAATTCTAATAACACCGTTGTTCAAAACCTACAACTTTTCGCGGGTCTCACAAAAGGGAAAGAATTGAATAAATCGCGTGGTAGCCAAACTGCATTTGATCCAATCAATCGTAATATGATTCTCAAAAAAAAAACGATAATGAATAAAACTCCGATTTTCGTATGTTCGCCGTTACACAGCAACGTACAGCACAGTATGAAAAACTCAGTGTCCGTGGTTTAATGTAAATAAAAAACCGCACAAAATTAATAAAAAAATAAAAAAATAAAAAAATAAAAAAAAACGTTGTGAAAAATTGATATTATTAAATTATCACTAGTACTCTGGGAATTTTTTTTTTTTCTATTTCTTTTGCAAACTTATCTGTTTTAATTTAATACGTCGTGCATTTATCAATATACAATGAATAACACGCGTACCTACCTACCTATATATTTAAAAAATATACATTTAAATAGCCCTCAAGCATGTATATGTTTATAATATTCATACGCCTAACCTACTTGTTATAATGTAAATTATACCGACGCGTACACGATAAATAATAAACGTCACATTTTAGGTATTAATGTGCGTTATTCGAAAAATGTATTGTGATGCCGTTGGACCTATATTATATTATATTAACTAACTTATATAAATAAAATTTTAACCGCTATCGCGTAACAAACCGTGCATGGATTACGTGCATTTTTTTTTTTTATTTTATACCGTCCGAACGAAAATATTTGCGACTTGCGTTACGAAAGTCCAATTGCAGAATTGAAAATTTTCCCGTATCCTAGTGAACGCTATTCATCTACGCAATAATATTGGCTTTTAATTTTTCGTTATGAAATATGCAGAGCGTTATAATTTTAAAACAACGTGTATAGTTTCGAAACTGTTGAATGCAATGCAATATTTTAGTTTTCCTTTCCGCGCAAGGAAATTTTAAACGTTATCTAATGAAAACATTTATATATTTTGCGCCACACACAATAATTCTTATGTTTTTGGGGTAGGTATATGTTATTTTTTATTTTTTATTTTTTATCCTGAGAAGAGATACAGGATACATCATAACAGATATTTAGGGGGGGTGGCGTTTTTTTTTTTATTTAACTTCCCGTGAGAGATTATTTAATTATTATTAGGTACATGATTTATGCTATAAATTGTTTTATTATAATACTCGTATGTATTTTGGGTATATGATGATACCCAGTGTTTGGAGTAGATAACATTTTTCCCAATAACTAGTTATTTTTCTCAATAATATTTAATAATACTTTAAATACTTTATTATCATCTTATACTATTTTATTTTGTTTTATTACATTATATTTTCCCAGTACCATTTTTCTCGTCAATTATTTTTTAAGAGTCCAGTTTTCCCGATAATTTTTCCAAAATTGTTTTTTAAAAAGATCCCAATAAACATGATTTCAAAACAAATTTTACATATCTGTTAGATTAAAAATATACGGACAAGTAATTTTTAATATAATATTGTCATCTCATATCGTAATTTAATGGAGCAACGCGGTGCATAGTTATAAAATAACTATACAATTGTAGTTGATTTAACTTTAAATTGGGTTTATTATAACCGCACAAATATTATTATATTATTATTCGTGTACAATAAATTTTAATAGCAACAAATCTAATTTGTAATTTTTTTTTTTTTTTTAGGAATATTGGATTGGAAATTAATTTTTTTGGGAACAATTTAAAATTTTAAAACTCGATTGGGAATATCTTTTGGGAGAAAAATGAAATATGGGAAAATTTAATTGAGAAAACTGTCACACAATCTAATAATACACTATCCTATCTGAGAACTTAATATGCCATGGACCAACTTTCACTATCAATATGATTAATTTTTCATGATTTTAAGTATAAGTGGTATGTACATTATAACTCCAATTCATTGTATATGAATATTTACCTACCTAAATGTGAATTATCACAAAAATATCTCACGAAATAAAAATTTAATCAATATGTTTATAAAAGTTAAGCCCGAAAGTACAGTATATTATGTGTATAACCTGCGATAACTTAATATTCTGGTTATCTATGTACTTATTGAAATTATACAGATTAAAAAAAAAAAAAAAAAAAACACAAAAACAAAAAGCCGTATTTTTTTTTTGCGTTTTGATAATGAAAACTTTTTCTTACGGAGATATTGTGCGTTGTGTATATACACTATTATACGGATGTGATAAATAATTTAATTAATCCGTCAATAAACAACGATTATAATAATAATTATTCAGTTTGTGGTGCGAATTAATTTATATGTAAATGACGGTTGAATATAATAGACATATATATCGTAAAGGTTTTTTTTTCTTATTTGTGTTTGCACATTAAAAAGTTTTAACTTTATTCCTATAACCGAAATACGTACCTATTCTTATTCGGGCGAAAACGTTACGGGTTTTCTGACATTAATTTAGTCGGCTGTTCAAAGTACCGCATATACGCACGTTTAGCCTAAACACTTACACTCTGCCGGGAAGGGAACGTTTCTTCGTTTCGTCGGCTGGCCGTTCGTTTATTTTATAATATAACCGTACGAGCACGGGGATTTTCGTTTTATCCATAACGCCATAAGAAGTTTCGCGAAAAACTCATTTTTTTACCTTTTTTTTTTTTTTAATGGCATAAAATCGTCAAACGGAATAATCGCGAACGAACAACGTTATAGTTTATAAATACGTCCGAACTGTCCGAGACCGGGCCACCGCGCGGTATCGATGGCGAAATTTTTTACCGGTACAAACATACGAATGATTAAAAAAACGCCTACCTTCTAATACCTAATACTGATTATTATTATTATTATTATTACACGATCGTCCGGCACGGTGGTGGGCCGCGGACAAATTATAAGTTCACAATTATAGTTTGTTCACACCGCGGAAAACAAACGTATACAATATTATGTTTCGGGTTTGAAAGAAGGGACTCGTGCTAATCCAATACCACTTTGAAATTCTGGACAGTCGACCTTATTATTAATAAGTTGATAATATACAGTCGAGCATTGTTAAACTTTCGCCGTGTCTGAAACACCGAATATGCCGATGAAATTATATTACGACTTCAACAAGTGGCCGATCCCGAAACTTAACTTGAATGCACGCTGGCGTAATAAATACCTTTGGCTTTTATCCAGATTATCGGGCTATAGTTCGGTACGTATTCCAAATAACAAAACCGTAATATTCAAACAATGACCTTACCAAAACCGAGTACAATACATTTAAGTATTTACGATCCTTAACGCACCTATGCCTAAGGAAACAGCTAGTGCTTGTCAACATAAAATAAATCGTTAAATATTTCTTTAAAAAAAAAAAAAAGAAAAAATGTGAAACAGTATGTACAATAAGTTAAATGTTTATACGAGTATATTACACACATAGACGTATTAATATTATTGTATTTAAAATTCAAAAAATTTACCTAATACTCTAATATATTTGAGCATTTAATGTAACTAATTTTTTTATCATATATATATATATATATATATATTAATTTTAAATAATTATATAAATTGTTATTTTTTATAACATTATGTTCGTTTTTGTATTATAATAGTCAAGTGAAAATTCAGTTGAAAATATACGAACGTCGCATATATGCGCATTAACTTGAACCGAATATGGGGTGAATATGTTTTTAGAAAATTAAAAACAGGAAATATAAGATGCGTTCAAAAATATTCACTAAAAACAGTTTAACCATTCAGAAAAACGGTAAATAAACTAAAAAAATTTATTCTTTTATTTTATATATAAATATATAAATATATATATATATATATATATAAATTTATTTTCCTACAAGAACAAGAACGGTACAAGCACGGTAACTAAAACGGAACCTATACCTGCAAAATTGTGATAATAAGCGCCCGTTTAAATTTTGTCAGGAAAACGGAATGCAATGATAGAAAATGGCATAATTCTGTTTAAGGGTCGCCCTAAATTCTAAATAATCATAATCTTAAACATAAATTGTGAATAATGGGTACTTGTAGGTATCAATGTACGAAAAATTTTATTTTCGAAACATTACTCTAAAAATGTATCTGAGGTACACTCTCGTCCACATTTGCTAGTAAATTGATAGACATATCTGTTTTATCAGATTATTTAAAAAAAACTTTACATATAATATTACATACAAGAAGAATATCAAAATCAGGTGAGCACTTCGGGAAACTTAAAAATATGATTATGCGTTGGGTCAGTAACACAACTACCGATTCTCATTAATTATTTACGTGTTCTAAGTTCCTCTCACCCAATCCAAAGGTAAACATTTTAAAAATTTTCGTAACTTAATTATTTGAATTTCTAACTGTTTGTAACCATCGTTTTAGAATTTTCAACCTCTACCGTTTCCAAAATGTGTTTATTTCGCAATAGTGAACCAGCACCCCAAAATTCCACAGAACGAACGTTTTTTAACTTATTATAGGTGCTTAATTTGTAACCGACTATTCAGAATTCGTGACATCGAATAGTTAGGTAGCTACTAATTTTTTTTTTTTTTTGTAATGCTTATAGCTCGGAAACCCTGAGGTTACAAATAGAAAATATTAAAATAACGAAATCGCGAAAAATTCAAGAGTTTTTAGGTTCGGGAGAAGGTACACAAGACAATATGGATAATCTCCTATGTCAACTATCGAGTTCGTGATATGAAAGACATCGACTATTAAAAAAATGTAGACGATTTTGAATTTTTATCTAAAATTTAAACACGGAGGCAATGTTTTCCACGCTGAACGAATTATTCAGCATGGATACCTACTCGACGACGCGATGTGTGCAAATCGTAAATCGACCAGCCATAAAACAACCGTTTAAGGAAGACTAAAGGTGGGACGAAATCTGGCCGTAATACAGGATCAGAGTCGAATAACGAAAGGACGGAAAACACGTGCGAGCTGCCATAGATGTTCAAGCGCAGTGGACGGACGCATGTTATGAAAACCAAAAACAATTGTTAACGGTACCGAAAACGATACCGGGAAGAAATTATTGTGATTTTTCGGCAAAGTGAACCGAGAGAGTGTAATTATAATTATTTAAAAAAAAAAAACACGTGAAAACTTGGAAAGTAATTTACTATGAAACTCGAAACGCCACTGATTTTCTGATTTCGTAACGGAAAAATATAACGATTTCGCGGAAACATTTGCTCACTTTGATCGTACCTAACCTGACGTTATATCACCGTAATAAAGTTATTGGAAACGTCGTATCGTTATTATGAAAATTAATATAAAATTTTGGTTCGCTCCATATAATATATGTACGGGTAATCGAATGACATGCCGCGTGACGTTTTTAGATCCGTTTCACCGTGCTAAAATTGTTTTCCAACTCTATATTAAAATAACCGATGACGTCGAATTCACCAAAGTTGTTATTATACGATTTCCCAACAATATTGTGACCCAGTTCTGTTGAAACCCATTTATTAGTAATTTTGCAACGAATTGAACAAGTAACCGCAGTGTTTTCGTTTTATACATATATATTTTAATATGCCGTTTGTGCTTTCAAATGATAATATATAAAATATCTCGACGAGTTATCCAGTATAATATAGGTAATATAAACACTACAGTTTTATAGAAATCCTATATTACCGTCTACGGTGTATGCGAACGGATAAAAGACGTTTTTGTTTCTTGAGTGTTAAATTACATTCATCTTACCATAAACGCTTAAAATAATGTAAATTTATCATGTTCGTATTAGATTTGCATACTGAAATGCGAAAAATTCTATAACATTTGTCGGGAAAATATCAAGAGCCACGGGCGAAATTCGAACAATACTGTAGGGTAAAAAAAAAAATACTTTTAACCGTGTCGTTTACACGAATATCACATTAAATTAAAATTTTGCAATTTTAACAACAAGTGTACCTACTAATGGAGTTTAAACTGTTTTAGTTTGCTCGTCAATTACATGCTTGAATTTTACCGAACAAATCCCATACGGAACAAATTGTGTTGCAGAAAATACGTACATTATATAATATTATGTGTTAACCGTATACCTACGTAGGTATGTATCTACTTCGTTAACATTTAATTTAATTTATAAAATATTTTAAATCAATATTATATTATTCAATGTCATGCACAACTATTATTTCATATAATCTATTATCGATATGAAGTCAATCGATCAGAAGAAAAATTAAAACAACATTAAAATAATACAATTTGTCCTGTACGAAACATTGAACAATTGCTTAATATAAGGTGTCTGAGACAGTATTTATCCCGAAATTGTATTTATACCTACGACGTAAGTAGAATATAACAGGTATAGAATAAACTACGACCATAACGACAAATTATTGTTTATTTTCATTCCAAAATAATATTATATTTTAAATGCGTAGTGTTTCTCTGTAAAGTTTTTCTTACCTCTAGACCGTGGTATGTACTTGGTCCTGTTATTCCAATTAATACAAACACGTTTTCTTACTTCATTAACGTCTCTATTGGTCATGATATTTAACCTCACTTACGTAATTAGACTTGACACCGTACACACCGTCATAATAATTTAAAAGCGACACATATTTCGCATTATGAATGCGTGGAATATATTATTATATTGTGCATAATTTATTATTGTTATCACGGTATTGTCGTATCGACGGTGTCCATTTGGGTTGATCTAAATCTAACATCGTATTGTGATATATATATATTACTTGTGTAATTTAAATTACTATAATATCGTACTATTTTAGACTTAGTTCGTCATTTTATTATTTATGTTTTTAAAAAAAATATATTAAAAATTCGTATTATATATGATATTAAAAGTAAATAATAAATAATTTAAAATAGTGTTGAATCACGTTTCATAGTCGGTGAAGTTAATAGGTTTGTGTATCAAAATAACCTCTACTATTTGAATGGTGTATTGTTAAAATTTGTTTACCATATCGCTATATATAAACACAATGAGTTTTTCAGAAAGAATATTAACTACAGAAACACTATCCCTTCAACTTTTTGATATATTTAAATTGTTCTAGTTCCTTGTAATAGAGAACAGAAAATGTATGTAGTTTTAGATTTACGAATGTGCAGTACTCCTTTTAATTGACAAACAATAACGCTAATTTGAAGACGAATTCAGTAAAACGAGAAAAAACCGTTTAAAACTTGAAAAAATATATATATATATTAAAGGAGGGCTGCACTCGAAATCCGTTTCAAGTGCAAAAAAAAAAAAAAAAATATTAAACACTTACCATAATTACCTTATAATATTACGTATAATTAATGGTGTTTTCATTACAGAAGCAAAAATTTTATTGGAAATACGTAAATCCCAAAAGTCCCAAATTTAAAACAATATCTGTTTTTATATTTTTTTTTACACAAAATAACCAGAACTAAAATTGGTTAAAAACTTAAGGTGATATAAAAATGTCAGTTCTCTTGAGTATATTATAGTGCGTATTATTTGTTTAGTTGAATAACCGTTAAGCCAAAAGTTATACGAATTAAGAGTTATAGATATATATTTATACTCTTTGAATTACAGCTTTTTCATTTTACTCCATAGATTATGCAATATTTAAAGGTCATATATCTTATACATTATTCATATTCTAAAATAACTAAAAATGAATAAAATTTGTGTCTGTAAAGTTAGAATTAGCCTACAAATTGTGCCATAAAAGTTCGTGTTCAAACGATCAGAAAAATAATATTCATAAAAAAATTAAACATATAATTAAAAAAATGTAATATTTTAATAATATGTAAAATGGAAAATTATTTTTTTTTATATTTAACATACAATAAATTATTTTTTTCAAATAAAAACCTATTTTGTTTAATGATTATTTCATAGCAAATATACACATAATTGTTTAGATACTTCTTCAATTTAAGTATGACATAAAAAAAATACCAGTGAATAGGAGGCGAAAGCATTTCGTTCGTTGAATAGGATATTGGTAGTGGATATATTGGTATGTATTGATAATGTATCGATAAATCGTACTCTACTCTTTTGACCCTTGAATATATACACTATCCTAGGGTGACCAAATTTAAAAATAAAAAAGTAAACAAAAAAAAAACGCTTATAAAAATAGCAAATAAAGAATACGAGAAGAACGTTTGAATAACGTTTTCCACTTGTAAATCGAAAATTACTTTCCAAAAATAGTAAAAATAAGCTACTCTTATATATATATATATATATAATACTAACATTTAGAATCTTTTACTTTTATTTTGGTGTAATATAAATGTATTGTTGGGGAGAAATTTGAATTTTTTATTTTATACTATCACTAATTTTGAAAAAAAAATACGAGAATGTAAAAACACGATGACCTACATTCAAATATGGAACAAAGCGCGTTATATTTGAATTTTGTCAATGCCGACAAAATAAGTAAAATAGAACATAACCTAAAAAAACGCAGTTTAAAAAAATTAAAATAAACATCATTGAAAAATCGAGAGCTTCCTTGCTATGGTTAGAAACTAAAACTGCTATATTTACGATTTTTTATTTGACTGGAGCGCGGAACGTGGTGCCAATTTTAGGGTAGGAAAGCATATATTATAATTATATACATATGTATACTCATATATTTTGCATATTGCACATGCATATTCATATTATATACTATATAATATATTACATAGCACACACACACACACACACACACACACACACATATATATATATATATATAATGAGTATAGGTTAGGTACTAAAATATATAAAATCAAAAATTAAAACTCTTTCTCCTCTGTATTCAGAATAATAATTTATAAAAACAAAACAAAGACAAGAAAATATAAAGTTGAGTGCGGATATAGTGGGATAGGTTGAGAGGTTTAAGTATTTAGGCTACCGAAAGATGATGGCTTCGCAAAGGAAATGAAACACAGGATTAAGTGTGGATGGATGAAATGAAGAGAAACTTCAGGTGTAATGTTTTACACAAGAATTCCTTTTAGGTTAAATAGTACATTTTATAAGACTGTGATGAGACCTGCAATTATGTATGGAACAGAATGTTGGGTACTATATAGGAAGATAGAACAAATAATGAGTACAGCAGAGATGAGAATGTTAAAGTGGATGAGTGAAGTGACTTGAGAAGAAAAAATAAGAAATGAGTATACTATAAGGGGTAGTATATGTATAGCTTCGGTAGTTGAAAAAAATGAAAGAAAATAAATTGAGAATGTTTGGACATGTATTAAGGAGGGAAGAGACTGTGGCAGTAAGATTAGAACAGGAGATATATTTAGGTGGAAAGAAGGGGTCAATAGGACTGGAAAAATAGTTGGGAGTGTGACGGAAAGCGATAAGAGGAAGGTGGGGGTAAGTGAAGACGATGTGGGAGATAGAGTTAAATGTAGATGTAGGACTAGGCTGGCCGACACCATAAATAGTTGGGACAGAAGCAGAAAATACTGAACAAATGATATTTGAGTTTCATTGCCTTTTTACTCAAATGATACACGAACCATGAAACGACAATTTATTCGGGCTGTAAATAATCGATATTATATAGCTACTTATAGAAAAAACGAATGAGATTTACACGAAAAGTATTATTTTATTCCGAAATTAAATTTAAAAAAAAAAAGTCAACATACAGTAATTTCAATTATCACGACGCTGACGATTGAATGTTTAGAAACACAACGACGAAAATTAAAATTAATCTAATTTACATTAATCACAATATTATGTATACTCTAATTTGAAACTTTTGATTAATATCAACAACTTTACCTATTATACATTTCATCCAACAGCTCTCATGTGTGCGAGTATATTATTATTATTATTATTATTATTATTATTATTATTATTATTATAGCTTTGTCCACAACTCGAGAATCGAATTAAATTATTTAATTGGATATTAACTCCGAGTGTGGTCAATAATCGATTATAAATTTACCAAAAAAAAAACCGCATTGTGGGTTAACTAGTGAAATTAATTATATAAAATAAATAAATGATCAATTATTGTAAATATACGTCGGAAACGTACGGAAAGAACGTGTTAATAATAAAGAATAAAATATATCGTCGATATTGGAAATGGTATCTTGTGATATATTATTATATATAATCGTTTGAATGGTAGACGTATGTTATTAATACATCACAATGATTAAATGGAAAATCGATTTTGTATTTAGCACAGATAAATATCGTAGACGACGTCATATGCATTGTTTCAGTTTGTTCATACAACCTTATTAAATATTTGACAACGATGCGCTCGCGTTTAATATTTTATTATTAAATTTTATTCTTTTTTTTATTATTTTATTTAATTATTTATTTATTTATTTCATTAATAGCGTTTATTATTTTATTATAACATAGCGTCTAATAACATTATACGTATTATCGATGACATATATAGGAATATCATTAAATTAGGAATTGACAACTTAATTTTTCGTTTTAAGCAAATTAACGATTAAAATAATTTATTCGTAATAATAACAATAAACAATTGTTGTTGTTAATAAGTCGCAAAACAAATATAATCACGATGTAATTGAAAAAAATATATATACTTATTAATATAATATATTTATCGATTGTATACGAAAAGTAACAAATGAACACAGAATCTGTATAAATGAATATCTTTTTAAATAAAAAATTAATTAATAAAAAATATGTGAGCTTTTTTATATATATATATATATATTTTACTTACCTTTCGGTATATCTTTATTAATATGTATTATATTTTTAAACAGAATCAATAATTTTTTATAATTGTGTACGTTAACAATAGCTATTTATATTATTAAAAAATAATACTCATCAATTTATAAACTATTTCAGAATAAAAAAAAGCTGATAACTGATATTCTAGTGAAAATTTAACCGCTTAAAGGAAATACTTTTTCCAATCCAGATTTCGTGTGAAATATTTGTTTCAAAAATTATAGATACCATTATACAATTGGTTATATTATTTATATTTTATCCATTTAAAAGGAAAAAAATATCATTAACCAATAATTTGATTTTATATTTTAATTTTATATTTCGATATGATGACAACGATACAAATAACTGGCGTTCAATGTAAAATATGATTCTCCCGAAAAGTTGATAATTTCGTGTTGGCCGTTTAGTATTCACATCAAACTCATTACCAAATTCGACTGGATATCTAATACCTACTCGTGTAAATATTAATATAGTCACTAGTTATTTATTTGCCTTTGTATTTGTTTTATTATTTTATTTTTGATGTCAAGTAGTCATAGTCATGGATATATGGTACCGGAAATAAATATGATAGAAAAATATGATATGAAAAATGAATATTTTTTCATTCTTCAAAATATACTCATACTTTTACGACAGTAAAATAACCTTCGGATGAAACGCAGATGCGATTACAGTAAAACATGACTTTCGACTAGAAACGGTACATTGAAATTTGCATTAGGAACTTTTTTTTTTTTTTATTATTACTATTATTCCTATTATATTTTAAACCGTTTAATTGGCCGACAATAATATTTTCGGAATACACGATAGTAATCGTTTTAAAATTGAATTTATAAGATGTACCTGACAAAAATAACTTCGATAACGAATGCCCATATTTCAGACGGAATATATATCTTATATTATGCACAAATATAGAATGCCGGTGGCTTTTGTGTTACATTAAAATAGATATGCGCGGTAAATATACAATTGTATACGGTTTTCAGTAAAAATCATATTTTGACGGGTTCTGATTGAAATGAATAAAAAATTCCGACTATATAAGTCCTTTGTGCGAGAATGAGACAATTCCGATAATTCCTATGTATAGAAAATACGAGTATACAGTATATTATTCGGCTCTGTCGGGGTTTTTATTTCCCCGGAAAAACGAGACGACTCTTTGGAGAGCTGTCTCGTCGTTTCCATGAATGTTTTCTACACCATATTCGAAAAAGATTAACTGTGTTATGTTCTTCAATAAATATATAGTTCAATTTTGTATAAATGAAAAAACCACGCCTTTACCAATTTATTTAGCCGTCGGTTCTCTGCAGTAAGCCACAAAACCCCTACAATTTTGAGTAGACAGCATAATAATGCATAAACAATTTAAAGGCGATACACGTCGCTTCGGCACGAAAAGGTTTCAGCGCTTTTATATTTCAAATTATATTTTTGTCTTACGTGAACACTATAATACGATCAATTATCCGAGATATAAATAAATCACTAAAATATAATCTCGAGGTCGAAAATGAGTTTCCACGTGTAGAACCTTTTCATTCCGAATTAACCAAATACATAGTTGGGTAGAACATTTTCTCGCTAAATGCATAGTACCTATATAGTCAATACAATAATGTAGAAACTTTAATTCTTAATAAAATACGAAATCGTTTTTCAACGATAACAATTAAAAAAATAATAATAATATATATAATAAAAAAACCAATGTTAGTTAGTATAGCTTTCACATTTTCATTATTTCAATAAACTATAATGTGATTTTGGGAATAAAAAAAGTTTCACGTGTGGAACCGATCATACTCATTTCATATTAAAATGTTTTCATAAAATTGTATGTCTTAGTTAATACTTATCTATTTAGTATTAGTATTAACTTAAAATTAGTAGTTATTAATACTAACTAGTCTTAGTTAATGATAAAATAATATTTAAAATTTACAATAAACAATAAATTCCAAAATCAATGGACGCAAAATATAATTATAATTGAACACTGAGCCTTCAAAGTAATTTACTTATACAAAGTATAAAATGTATAATGTATATGTAATTATAGAACGAGATTATTTTATGTACATTTTAAATGAAAAACAAAGATAAATAAATATTCGGGTATATTGGAACATATTTTAAACTTAAATTTATGTCTTCTGAAAATTATTTAAAAATAGATTAGTGAGAATATGTTTTTGATATTTCTTCGTTTATGTTATACTATTATAACTTAAATTTTAAATCGTTTACAAGCACGAACTGAAAATATAGTTTTACTATTTATAGGTATAGTATCAATAGAATAATAGTTATTTCTCGTATTAAGTAATAATAATAATAATAATAATAATAATAATAATAATAATAATAATAATAATTGTGTAGTTATTAGGAATTATGCCTACCTAGAAAATATATTTTCGATATTCGGAGTTTATTGAATCACATATATGCAATTTAAAATTATAATAGAAAATGAGTCATTTTACTCGTGTGCGAAATGGCCCTATTTCCTAAGACGGCGTCTTGTATCGGCAATTCAGGGGCATTAGGGACGTGTTGGTTACCTACTTCGAATGTCGGACAATATTATTTTTTGTTTATTAACAAATATTACAATTTTATAACATCGTTAATACCTATATTTATTTTTCAACAAAATTTCATATCAAATATTGACTTTCATCAGTTCGACATCTTATTGAATCCGAAATTCACAATTTATCATTGTCTATTTTAATGCTGCAGATCACACGTTATTAAATAGGTTTATTTCACACTATACCTATGGATTGGGCATCGAGTATAAACTCCCCAGATAGGATCTGATAATTTAAATAGGGAATTATGGAAGTAAAAATATTTTTATACTCAATAAAATCATAATATGGTAGTTTTTTTATGATCGTTTGGATAGGCAGAAAGTAAGTACGACGCGGCGCCCATTTATTTAAAATATCCATGCACGTTATCTGCACTTTTTTTTCGAAATTTTCGATTTCACTATCTAATATAATATTCGGAAAAAATGGAACAAAGCGCACCGTTAACGGTTACCGATTATTATTACGTACGAGTATTTTTGTAGTATCTCTATTAATCGCGTCCCATTCGTCCGGTCATATCTCGAAAAGAGTTTCTAAAAAAAAAAAAAAAAACTTACCTTTTGGACAGTCTTGTGATGTGCATACTGATGAGAAAACTGTACCTAGAGAATATACCAGAAAGGGGTTGTAAAAAACCACATGCGGTCGGTTTTATATATTACTGATACGATCGAGTTTTATTTTCGTTTTAATCGCGTCCGTTGCAGAAAACGACAGAAATATGTATGTATACTCGATGAAAATTTTCGAATCTCGAGGAAATATCACTCGCCGATGACCGAAAATCGCAATCGAGCATTTAGCGAAATACCCAGCAGCTATATTCACTGGTTATTATATCATCTACAATAATCTATATGATCTTGTAATTTACACTTAAAGAGCACACCAGGAATTGTATAAATGAGATTTATAACCTGTAAATAAGAAAATATCTCAATTATACGATTGCGTTTCGAATGCAAAAGTAATATATTATTATGAAGATAATAGTGTTTCAACAGTAACTGTTCAACTGTTCCGTCATTTCTTAGCGGATAAATATTCCTTTATGCTGCATCGCGTCGTTTACTCATTGTCACGTTTGACGCCAGCGGTGTATTTATCACTGATACTCGGCAATTCGGAACGCAAGATAGAACCGAGCACATTCGCTACCAAATTACGAATATATATTAGTAATTGAATCGACGGGAATTCCGATTAGGTTTTAAATTGCAAAATTATGCGTACACGTATTTTTTATTCTAACGTAAATTTTGTAATTTTTTTTTTTTTTTTGTTCTACCTACATCTTACATTCGAAATAATTAAGCGAATTCGACTCACAGTGCTCGCTCACGGTAGAGAGGAGCGTGTGCTCAAATATTGTAATTTCTCTATATTCAACGCACGCGCACGCACACGTGCGCGTTCGAATAAGCATACATTTTTTATTTGATGAAATAAAAATAGATTGTTGAAATACACCGCCGGCTCTCGCATTTACCGTCCGCAATCTAAAAATATAGGTACTTTACGTTAAAAATAAATGCGCTTTCGAAAAACAAAACAAAAAAAAAAAGATCGCATTATATTGTTTCGCTTATGTGAGTGTTGGCATCAATTTTGTACGGCTCGGCTCCGAAAATTGTGTGAACATTTTTTTGTTTTTTTTTTTTTTTCTCATTGGAGTATATCACCGTTTTATACGCGTACACAGTGTATACAGTTTCGTGGAACACGTTTGAATATTTCATTCCGGGTTTGACAAAAAGCCGTCGACTGGCCGTAAATCACTGTGACGTACACATTATATACTAAAATCGTTCCGCGTAAAATATGCAAGTAAACCGTCGTAAAAATAATACCTTGTAAGCCGTGAAAAGTAAGGCGCCGTCAAAAATACGGCGTGTATATAGGTACGTTGATGGGCGGCCCATAAATATTGACGGAAAATTGTGCACTCTCCAGGTCAATAAATCTAGTGATACGTTCTGTTTTCGGAACATCCACCGAAGGCTCCGTACATTTTAATGTAACAATTATTATTTTTTACATAAAATATAAAATGCCGAATACATTTCATTAAGAGGTTGTTACACCCGCATTTGTTGTCTCTGTCTATCTAACAGATAATATAGCAAAATCACATTACGCAGAATTGAAATTTTGGCATTTAGGTTAAATTTAGAGTATAAACACTTATTACAAAATATGAAGCGAGGAATATTATCGAGTGAACCTCACGAGCATTTTGTAAAATACCGTCTGACGAAAAATTTAAAGCTATTTAAAAATATCAAAAACTAGAAATACCGTAACTTTTTGTTTTGACAATATTTTACAAAAAGCCCATGAGGTTCACTCGAAATTATTTTTCTCGTTAAATTTGATAATAAGTGTTTAAGCTCTAAATCTAACCAAAATGCCATAATTTCGATTTTGCGTTGTATAATTTTATTATATTGCCAATTAGATGGACGGAGACAGAAAATGCGGGTATAGCATCCTCTTAAGAATACAAGAATAAATGGCAATTTACTCGTAACAGTGTACTGTGGCTAACGGAGATATGGGCACGTATAGCCGAGATTTATTCCATAAAAAGCCAATTGTTTTTTGTTTTTGTTTTTGGTTTTTGGCTCGTTTCATTCGACGAGCGAAAAGAAACATCAGGTCAGCGGTAGGGGATGATGGAAGCGGTTCGCTCGTGGAGTAGGAGACTAGTGGGTATATATTATGTTGAATTAGGAAGCAATTTCTTCCGATGAAAAAATTTGTAATGCGCTTTTCAAAAATGTATAGGTATAACGTAATATACGATGGCGGCTCGTGGGCTTTAAAAGTGGGAAAGCTATTATAAATAATTCGTTTTTGAATCGTATAGGATACAATAAAGACTTGTTAAATTAAAATTAATATCAACCATATTATGGAAAAATAAAAAAGTATACACGTTTTACAAAAATAAAGGAAAATTTCATATTAATGAAACTTGGGTAAATACGTTTTGTACTCGAAATTTAAGCGCCAATCTTTCATTTCGCTAAACAGTTCTTCCGTGTTGTTTTATTTCAATTTTCTGTTTATTCGATACCGAATTTTCATCTACTGTATTGTAATAATATAATATACATCAATCATAGACGAATAAATTCAGTAAATAATATAAAAAAAATATAGAAATGTACACGCGTCACGAACGAAATATATACACGTTTACTTATTCCGTATATTGTTTCTCAGACCACGTGCACGTCGGGCGATTATTCGTGTCGCCCCGGCGGCCGTATTGTTACCGATCTACCTCTCCTATGTTTTTGCGTTTTGATCATATAGTTGTTGCGGGCGATTTTCAACGTCGCCCCACTGTTCGATACCCGACGACCACGCACATGAATAATAGGTAATCGTGCTATATATAAATAAATATATTTTTAAACCACGATTATTTCAAAGTGTTTCCATAACAATGGAAAACATATTTTACTTTCGATAATAATATTTCGAAAACGCATTACAATGTAAATGTAAATAAATGCTAAGATTTAATTCAATGTCCAACTTGTTTACAAATAATTTGTTACAATTTTAAAAGGGGATCATTGTCACGTCGCCCCTACACGCGAGCCGCTACTGGTAATATATTATAATAATAAAACACGTGCTCTGTGAACATTTAAAATTTTTTAACATCTCAATCCCCTCCCTCGGCTTTGTGCCAGCAGCGTAATACACATGTAATTTTACAGTCGTGTAAAATATATATATATAAAGATGGTTTTTTTTTTTTTTTTGAGGACCTGTATAATAACTTGAATTAGGTATAATCAATAACCAGTGTTAGGTAGCAACGTGAATTACGTAAACTATGAATTATTCTAACAAAATTACATTTTTAATTTTACAAATTACAGAATTAATTTAATTACGTATAATATTTTAAATAACATATTTCTAACAAAATCATTACGTGGTATTTAAAAGTAGTTTCTACAAATTAACACATTATCAATGACGTTACAAATATAATAATCTTATAAATGATATAAGTATACCCATAAATCGAAAACAAATTAATTAATTAACATTTTTTTTCTAATCGAAACAACGTTCGATTATTCTTAGATAAATTGTTCCATGGTAATGGTTCGAACATTTATAAAAATGTTTTATGACTTTTATTCATTACGCCAGCGAATTCTTTGAAAAAACTTTGATGAGGTATAGGTACGAATGTAATAACGATGGTCGATGTTTACATTTCCAAAAAAAAAAAAATTCAAACACATTACTTTTATAGTAATTATATACCTATGAGTAATGTAGGCAACTTGATAATAATTATTTTAGTTAACGTAAAAGTAATTTTAATATCTATATCTATGCAATTTAATGTTGTAGTTGAATTACTTTTTAAAAGTCATTGAGCAAACGTAGTATTTTTTCAATTAAAAATAATGTAAATTAAATATCCAATTAGAAATTATAACCAGTGATGTAGTGGAGGGTAAATAAAATTTAAGAAATGAGTATACCAAAGAAAAAACTGAAGATCACCAGTATGCGGTAGAAAATATGCGTACATATAGTACCCACTCGAAAAAAAAAAACATTTAATAATAAATGTTAAACATAATAAACATTTAATAAAAAATTGATAATAATTCGATTTTCATATTTGGTACAATAAATTAATGATAATGCGAGTTTCATGTTCCACATAAATATTACTACAGAATATAATATATTAGATAAGTATATATACTGTAATATTACTAGCTGTAGATCACGGTGTAGTCACTTGGCGGGTTGATAAGGATGTTTCTGTCTTTTTTTTTTTTTTCTTATCTTTTTTTAGATCAAATTTTATGAGAATTTGAAACTGAGTAATAAATGATAATTTTAATTATTTTAATTTAATCCTATTAAAATTAATACCCAGTATAATTAATGTAAATACAATTACCTATTAATACATTTCATAGTTTAAGTGGGAACGTTCCTTACTCCTTTATATTAGGTATTTTACAATTATAACATAAATCAATATAGCACGAATTATAGGTAGATTTTTAAATTACATAATCAGTGTGCTTAAGGGAGGCTAGAAGCGATCCCATAAATTTTGAGTTGTGTGTGATAAAAATATTTTTAAAAATACATGACTTACGTATAATAGTAAAATACATACTCTGTGACGTCCCATTTATAATTTCTTGACACATTTTATTGGAATCATGAGGAAATATAATAACATTTATTGATATAGTTTTTCCTTATGCATTTATTCAAAAAATCGAAAAATAAGATTACACGCCTTTAATTAAAATTATAATTTCTTTAAAAATTTAGTTATTATGATATTTAAGTATCGGATATACGTGAATTACTCTTAATATGAATATGTTTAGAATACTGTGGTGGGGGGGGGGTGGAGCGGAGTCCACACCTTATATATTTTTTAGGATTTCTGCATAGCCATAAACTATTTTAAGACTACATCACTGATTATAATAATATCGAATTAATAATAATTGGAAATTATGAAATTATGAAAATATTATCCTGCGTCCATATCACAACAATGCATAGGTGTATGAGTGAAGTTGAGTTTATTTATTTTTACAAAAAAAAAATTCAAAATTGGATTATAAATTATTTATTTGGTAAATTTAGATGATCATCTAACTAACTCGAATTAATTATATAAGGAAAATATAACTTCACTTCAGTTTAGGATTTGATATTTACATATTAATCCAAAATTACCATTATAACTGCTGAAATTACTATTGTATAGAAAGTTTTAGATGTGCAGTATGATTACATGAATTGCATAATAGAGATGAATTTATGAACTTATCGCTTTCAAGTTGACCTGAAACACTAGAAGACAATAATTATTATAAAATTATATACATTATTCATAAACATTATATATATATATTATTATTTATAAGCAGGTGTTCAATATTCATTATGAGATTGGGTTAAGTTTAGTTTTAGTTTTTAATTGAAAATTAGTATACATTATATAGTCTTACTATCCAATAAATTATTGTCCGCTTGGTGCATTTATTGTACAATATTTTGGGAAAACGTAATATTTTAACAGTTTGTTTGATATAACGTCGGACATATTATTTATATTATGTCATAAAAGTATTATCTATCTACGTTAAGGCTGTAATAACGAGGAGCTAATAAATTATACAAATTGCCGACTCAGAATGAGGATGGAAAGGACGATTATAAGATTTATCATATTATAATTTTATGGAACATAAGATTTCACCTGTTGAGTTTTTATGAATATGATCGTAAGTATTTTAGATTTAGAAAAATTTTATTTTTTTTTAGGTTGAAGGATGAACTGAATTTTACGAAAATATTCATGTGGTAGGTGCATATCATTTCAACATTTAAAAATGTGATAATGATGATAGAAAAATATGATCAAATCTAAGAGGGTTTTTATACTAATTTACACGTTGTATTATAAAAGAGTAAATATAAATTAGGTAAACTAAAATAATAAAATAACGATTAAATATATTGCCTAAATTTTTTTATCTACACTTTTACCATTTCAGTAATCGAATGTTGAAAATTAACGATTGTTGTGTCTACTTTATTGTTTACATAAATATCCAATGTAAGTCGGTGCACATATAACATCAAATACTAATGCAATACAAATTTTGAAAAGTTTACGAAAGTAATCTACTGGTTTGGTAAAATGGAAATATTATTAATCGCAAAAATTTAATTGACTAAATAATGTCTACATTTTTGTGACGTAATTTTAATTTCACAGCTACTTTAGTATATTCTCATCAAGTATAACTACGAATGATCACTGAGAATACAAATTAAATTATTTAAATGACAAATACGTCAAATAGAACAAATATTTAAAACATGTTTGTATATATTTTATACGTGTTTTTATTTCTTCAATGAATATAATAATACCCATTGAAAAAGTTTGTTTGAGGGCCCATAAGTTCACAAATCAAAATAATATTATTATAATAATAATAATGTATAAAACTATGAAACGTATTCAACCATTAAACGTAACTAAAATAAATGTTGCAAAACACATCATCTATATGTAGATATAAAAGGATTTTCATAAAAGTATATATTATAATTTTAAACGTAAAGAAATGTACACGATAAATATACATCGAGAGATAGAAACCGTCAAAGAAATATCTAAGTTTGGAACTGTCAGGAAAATGGATTTCATTTCTAGACTATCCGTACAAACACAATTTATTGTACACAAATCACGACGACAAAGAAGTTTATGTTGGAGATTATAAAACTATAAAACGACAACGGCATAAAGAAACAATTGTATTAGACTTGAAAAACGTACTAATTATTATTAACGGTATAAAATAATTGGAATTTTGAAAAATGCACGTAGATATGCTTTAATAAGGCAAACGCGAAAAATCACTACAAAAATGCTCAGTGTTTTACGAATTGATTTACGAACGGTTAAATTATAATATTTACTCATTTTTAAATAGATGAACTCGATCGTCGTAATTAACTACCAGATCTATACATGTACCCAGGTAATAGTGTGTAAATAATATAATATAATATAATATAATAGCCAATATAGGTAAATACAAGAAAATCTCACGAAAATCCAGACATTTCCCTAATAATATTATATATTATGTTAAACGAATAGATACATTGAACAAATCGTGTTTTATAAAATGCACAAGTAGGTAGTTGATTAGGTATTAATAATATAAGTAGATACTTACGAGTTCGGAGCTACTCTCTTCATAATATAATATTATTATATTATAATTTAAATATATTATATTTTGTTAAACATACGTAGTGCATATTGATAATAAATTGAAGACTCAATTCAATTGAGTCTTCGATTTATTATTAGAAAAATCCACAAGTACTCAAATTATAATCGGTGTATATTACAGATTATAGCGAATACCATATAATTAATATTAAAATATTATACTAAAAGTTTTAAAATTTTATAAAATCGAACACAACCCAGGTAACAATTTTCAATGTATAATATTAATAAATATTGGTTTTTGATTTTAAATAAAATATTGAATAATTATTTTATTAATATTCAAATATAAATATTTAATGTACAATCATTATTCAATGTTTATAGGTAATTATTAAGAAACCAATATTTAAATTAAAATCAATAGTTAATAATTAATAAATATTATAAGTTAAATATGTTAGTATTTTATATCGATCAGATATTCTACGGCTGTCTAATATAAAATTTACTATGACGTACTGTATATTTTATATACCTGGAATTTCGACTGAAAAGTTATTCCCAATAGGTAGGTCGACAGGTAGTGTATAAGTTGTTCGATGGACAATGTCCCGGGTTCAAGTCAGGTCGAATCGGAAATTGTTGTACAAAATTTGTTTGTTTTTAACATTTATTTTCTAATGTTTAAAAAATTGTTTGTTTTCTAATATTTATAAAGATTTAAATTTGGTTCATTTAATGAAAATCTAATGAATATAAAATCAAAATTAAATGAAAAATAAATATTTATTATTGGAGTTTTAATGTTTATTAAATATTTAATAAATATTTTCATGTTACTTGGGTATATACTTAAAATTATAAATATTCGCCTATACTTCGTGCAATGTGATTGGACAAGATTTATTATCTCCCAAAAAATTTTCGTTAATCGTCGGTTTCTTATCAACTTGAGTGCAATACATTTATAAGCGCAAGCTATCGATTGAGTAATTTACACTATTTATAGAATCACAAAGTCGATAACAAAATTTGATACATTTAAGAAATGTCGATAAGCACTTATCAAATTAATTCGTGAAAACAATACAGAGATACAAAATAGAGTTGCTGGCGATGTACGTAACGGTGTCGTCCGTTATCTGAATAGTTTAAATACAAGAATTTTTTTTTTATCCATTATCCGAAATTGTAATATATTTTCTTATCATTATAATTTTTATACTCATATTTATTATAATTTTTTCTTTCGTTTGTTTGAATGACATTTTATACCTACCTATTTTATAGATCTGAACATTTAATTAAATTATGCGTTATATTGTATAACCCTGTGATGAGTTCGTTTTTAAGTAGGTATTTTACCTATAAGTACTACAGTTTTCATATCTCATAGTAATGAATTTAAAATCGTCGGATTTCGTTATCTATATTTTTCACAATTTTAATTAAATTATAATATGTGTATGTTTGATCAGATTTTCGAATACTTCAACCTGGCGACAATGGATATATACAAATTGGAGAACGAAAAGTCCAAGCGACTTCTTAAATGTGCGGTTAAGGTTACCTACTATACTTTTTTTTTTTTTATATTATACTTATATTATATTTTACGGTAAATATTTCTTAAAATGTCGATCAGATGTTTGATCAACTGTTGTGTAAGACCTGTTATATTTAGGCTAGAACCGAGTGTAGCGACGTTCGAGTTCTTATAAAAATCCGAGTAAGTTAGTAAGTTCGATCGATTTCGGCGTACTTATTTTGTCAACCCATTTGTCGGAAACACTTTAGGTAGAGTAAATCACTATATCTTTTAGAATGTGAACGGCAGTTTCCGCCACTGACGGGATATTTTAAAATGTATTAATTAACAATATTATTTCCGACTTGTAAACATACAAGGTGTCACAGTCAAACGGAATTTCAAATTCAATGTTCCGCGATCAAAAGGTGTTAAACTTACAAAATATAGTCTCGCATAAAAGCAGTTGCATTTACAAGAAGTTGCACCCGGTAGGTGTTGCACTTAAGCTGTTCTAACACATTATACTATATTAATATATTATATATATGTACTAATTCAATTATTTGGCTTCGCTTATGGACTATTTAGGTAATGCATCTACGACAAGTTGTATGGGCTGAGTGTTGAGCAATAATTGACACTCTTTCCCTTATCCCCTTAAAGGGCGATTTTCTTCAAGTCCTCTCTTAACTAGTGTCTATGTTATTAAAGGAATATTCAGGAATATTTACCGGCATTGTTAACCTCGTACTGGATCTTTTTCACATATGAATCGATCATATATATATATTTTTTTTTTTTTTGTGGCTACTCGTGTTATTTACGGACTACCGTATTTATATGCGTAGATTTTCAACAAAATCATCGATAGGCGGGATGTGTTTAGGTTGTTCGAGAAAGACTGTTGTATGAAATTTGTGTGGTTTTTAATACTTATTACCTAATGTTTATTTTTGATATTGAACTAGAACGATATATCAGAATTTAATATATAAATATATTTATTCATTGAGAAACTAATAAAATATAAAATAAAAACCACGTGAAAACTTAACGTTTTCTAAATATTGAATATTGGAATTTTAATATTTATTCAATAGTTATTAATTGTTCTCTTGTTACTTGGGTAACGTTGTACATGTGGAATCGCAAATTTTACATCCAATATACCAATTTCATTAACCATTAATAGTCGCATAAATAAATTCTTACATTAGTTTTAATTCATCTATACATTTTGCTCCGGCGGCAACCGGTTTCACCTCGCAAACTCGCCATAGTCGAGCACCGTCTACATCATCATACATTTTATTAGGTACCCATACTTGGGTATATTTTAAATTGTTCCGTTTTTGAGGATTACGTACCGTTGTTCTCACAAATTTTAAACTGGAAACTTTTTTTCCCCGATTTATAAAGTGGATTACCGTTATTTGGTTATTCGCCGAAAATTTTAGTAGAAAATAATTATAATAGAATGATTTTTTTTTTTTTTTTTTTTTTTGGATACTTATTTTCGAATTTAAAATCGATTTCTGCATTGTCGGTAGCCAATTATTTCAATGTTTAGAACGCGGAGAGTTATGTTAAAACAAACACGTCTGAAAACTAGTGGGTGACCCCTGAGATATAGATACTATCGGCAATTTACAGGTAATATAATAGTTTTCGCGCACAGAGACGTTTGAAAAATATAGTGACGATATCAAACACAAAAAGTCTTTTACCCTACCACCTATCACTTGACTATCGAACAATTCAATAATTGTATTCACAAAATAATTATTTAAGATTCGTAATTGTTCGTCCCGTAAATAGTAGTTCGTTATACGTGCTATATTCGTATAACACGAAGACATTGATTATGGAAATACGATGTATGCATGCGATATCTCGTTTCTTCCAAGAGCCACAATTTTCATAAAACGTAAATATTTATTAACATTTACCACTGGAAGGTTCTCATTGTGTTTAGTAATTTGTATTAATTTCGGGTTAGTGCTTTTGTGGTTGAATATTTTATGTATACAGTGGCCACAACGTTTACATAACATACAATAATTGTTTTCTTTTTTTTGTGACAGGTAACACATATATACCAGATAACACAATATACAAATTTATAAGGAATACTCAAAATTAGTAAAGTATTTTTTATTAAAACTTTTTGTGTTATCCAATGCCTTTTTAAATATATTTTTATCATACACAGCTAAATATGTAATACTTCAGGTTTCGCGCTAGTATTTTAAATACATTTTATTTACGTATGTCAAATACTTAGTATACGACTTAAATACTTCTTAATTTGTTTTACCAAAGAAATATCATTTTTATTTTGTCACCACATAAAGATACAATCATAAAACCACATTTTATTTATACAATATTATATTTTAATTTATTGTCGACTTCAGTATCCGAATGGCATTATATGAAAATAATGTAATTCTAATTTATTATTAATATTGTATTTTATATTGAGAGGACGTACGCACGGTTTTCAAGGGGTTCTCTTTAAACAGTTTTAAACATAACTTTAGAAAAATTAAATTCTAACAATTTCAATATATATTTTTAAAGTTATTTTAAAATAATCTCATTTTTTTATATTATAATATAATCTTTTATTACCGTGTAATCGCGATATTTTTTTAAAATAAATTTTTACGCATTTTTAATTTTTATCGACTTCAGAATATCATAGGAAGATGAAATAAAAAATTTATTACAGAAAACATGATTCGGCGCTTTATGTAACCGAATTATTTATATGAAATTTTACATGATTTATGAGCCTTTGAAAATTCAATTTTTTTCTTTTTTCTTTTTTAAACAACTATAAATTAAAAAAAAATAAATATCTCAAAAAAGCTACATAGTGCACTAGATAATGTTATTAACTATTTATACATTTTTTTTCTTTCATTTTTCTAACGTAATTATAAGTCATTAAAAATAAAAATGCTAATGCAGATTTCGCGTTGAAAATATGTAGGTATGACGTATAATAATAATTAATTAATAATAATGTTTAATGACATTTTCAAAAAAAAAAAAATAATAATAATTAGAAATAAATAAATACATAATATACCTATATATAATACAATAAATATAACTTTTAAAACTTTTATGATTATATTTTCACAATTGTACTTTTTTTTATAACTGATTAGAAAAATATATTATAATATAAAAAATATAAATTTCACATTCGTTAGTTAATAAATTATACACATAATAATATCACCTAATAATGTCTTATAGTTTTTAAGTAATCAAACTACTCAGAGGTAACTTTTACATAGCACCTAATATTACGTCATGTGATCTATACAAATTATCAGACTTGTATAGTATTTAAATTATTTTTTAAACACAGTTTTTTTTTTCGAAATTATTTAATATAGTATTTCGAATATTTTTTTAAATTAGGTATATATATTTTATTATTTTAAATAAAATATTAATAATACATTTAATGGTGGTTCTAAATCTTTTTTTTTTTTTTTTATCAGACTCTAATGCACTATATACATTACATTAAATTTACATTTATTATTTTATTTTTAACTATTTTTAGTGGGACAGTAATTGTTTGTCTTTAGTTGAGTACAAAGATATTAATTAGTGCTTCAACTTATAGCGTATGACCTAATGAATAAAATATATTCCATCACGCTGTAGAATATTATCATACGTTTAACTTTGATACAACAATTAGGGAACAACATTAATATTGTAATGTTAGAAATTCAACTAAATAAATTGTATTAATAAACTATAATTAATAAATAATTCAAAAACCCTGCACTCTACGATGAGTGGGCTACTTTTCTGGTTTCTAAACCTATATCATACAATAAAGTGCAGTTTAATAAAAAGAAACAACTCAATTCCAAAAAAAAAAAAAACATTTACTTTAATTTTGTAAATACTTACTTTGATTTTATCATATTTAGTACACAATAACAACTAACCGTTTAACAGGAGTGCTTATATATTAACCGACTGATCATCTGCACTTACTGCATCCCTCCTTCGATAGATGACTCATTGATCGAGTGAGTTTTGTGATATTGTTTATATGTTTACAAGTTCTGATTCAATATAGTTTTACTTAAGCCGATTGAATGAAATCACAAAAAAAAAATATAATATTCTACTATACTTTCGAATTATTTATAATTCGTGTATTTAAACATTAAACACAAAAATATTCAATAATATTATGTACATTTTTAGGTTAGATTGGTCATACGTTTATTGTCCGAATTTCAATATCAAAATATTAATATTATTGAATATTTTTGTCATGAAAAATATTTTCATGTTATCAACATGTTCGAGGCCAATCTATAAAACACTTACATATCATATATATATTTATATATATATAATATTCATATTTATGTCAATGCGGTGGGCTTTAAATACTCGAGAATCTTGCTCTCCTTCCTCCTCCTCTTCCACAAATACACAGAAATATATCATCGAAAAAGTAATAGCTCAAACTACTGTCTCTCGGATTCTGTATTTAATACACATAATAAAAAAAAAACAAAGAAGAAATCCATACCAAGTGTTCGTAATATTGTCCGTAAAAAATCGCATTTTGTAAAATATATGGAACATTTATACACAACGAACCTTTTATTCGATACAAAATGCATTTAATTTTTTTAATCTTTAGTGAACGTACAAAACGATTTTCCTACCAATAACTGTGCCATTGTTTTTTTGTATTATTATTATACATTCACCCGGGAAATAATTGTTGTAGATAACTTTTATTCGGTATATTGCAGTAGTGTACGAACGGAGGCAGAATGACATAGATAAATGTTTTACTATATTGTTCTTTTTTTTTTTTTTGTATAGATTTTGGAAATAATTCAATCATTATTACAAATATTATTAGTTTCTCATGATAACCGAAGTGTTTATTTTTAGTAAATAATATTACACTGAAGGTTCGCTCAGAATCTTTTTATTTTTTTTTTTTTAATGAAATAATTTATCACTGTTTTTATAATCATATTCAATATATTCCTTTTTACTAATACTCGATGAGAAAAGTGCTATCTTGCTTCTTATAATATTTGATTTTATTGAAAGTGTGATTCAATCAAAATATTTTATTATAAAAGATTATATTATTTATTGCAATTTGTTTTCATAACGTAACTGTAAATGGCAAGCCACGATATTTTCCCCATTTCATTATTACATTTTTCTACGACTGTATTAATTCCATAATTATGATTTTTCCATTTTCCTAATAAAGTCTTATCATTATAAAATTATATAATCAGTAATTTCGTAAAATGCTTTAATTCTTTAATTTCCATTCAGGGCCTAAGAAGTAAGTTTCAACTTACCTCACGTCATCTTGTCTCATTAAAATATATTTTACATTAATTTACTTTTTTGTAGACGCATAAATTTAATCATATTTCACATAGGTATGCATTATATTTCAAATGAAACTAAGTGTATGTACATTTTAAAGCATCAAATCGAATAAATAGTTATATATCCAATATTTCAGAAATCCTACTGTAGAATGGTGAAAATTTTCATCTAAATACTATTTTAGAGAAATATGATAGTACAGTGACGAATTTTTATCCGAATAACACCAAAACCGGAATTTATGTCGTTTCTAACATCATGTTTGGAATTATTCATTTATAATATAGATTGATATTGTATTTTGTTGTCAATTAAAACCGATTTGCGTCAACTTACCTTACTACTCATCTTACCTCTGCAGTCTATTCTATGCATAAATTACCTGCAATTTGTTGAACTTTTAATTATATACAAATTATTGCCAATAGTAATTTTATTAATCGTTTTTATCGTGAATACATTTTCATGTTATCAATATTTTTAAGGCGATTCAAAAAAACAATATAAAATCACATAGTGTGTATACTCGTATTGGAATAAATACGATGTGATATAGATAATTATTTAAGATTATTTTATTCGTCTCTCTATCCAAAAAGTCCAAGGTGAAAATATAGAATTGAAAAGTAATATCTTCCGGTATTTCCTCTCAAATTCTAAATTTAATATACATTATTGAAAAAAATAAAATAAACAAAGATGCAATCAACACCGAGTGTTCGCAATATTATCCGCAATAAATCGAATTATGTGAAATATCTGAAATATGTCGTATAGGTACACGGCGAGCTTTTTATTTAAAACAAAATAAATTTTATTTATTTATCATAAGTATGCAGACGAAACGATTTTCCTACTTATAAATGATCCATTTTTTTTTCGTACAATAATATTATAATTTATTATAACTTTATCTAAGGAAATAATAATTTATCGTTTCTTTTATTCTGTATATTGAAAGTTGCATATTAGGAGCATTAGATGACATAAATCAATCTGTCCGATGTTATTTTTTTTCTGTATATATTGTGCATTAAATAATGCATATTAAATAAAAGCAACACAAATAAATATCAAATATAAAAAATAGTTATCATTACAATATTACTATCTATAATTTTTTAAAAGACAAAATAAACGTGAATAATCAATAAGTAGATAAACTGTTAAATTTATAAAATAAACATGTTAACATCGATTTACGGACGATAAAATTGTATTTTTTCATCTTTAGATAAATTTTCACTTTCTCCATTACCAGATCTACACATATTACTATGTGCGACCGGAATTTCACGATTTTTATATCTTATACTATCAATATATTATTAAAATGATTTCCACGTACATCACACCAATTTTACGTAATATGACATTACCATCATCATGGCCAATCTCAATTTTCGCAATTTTTCGGGGCAGAAAAACTGTTTTATTGTTAGACTTTAAAAACATAATAATCTAACTTTTGATAGGCCACTATACGGACGAATAGGAATAACATAATCACATTCAAATATTAAAATACTAACACAATTGATATGTTTTAGTGGGATATTTTCTTATTATCAATGTATTAAGCATTATAATGAAGTTTAAAACCGTTCGAATCTAAGACGTCAACAAAGCAAGCAACGATGCATGGTATCACAGATATGGTATGATGATATTTTGATTTTTCACAGCAAAACTGTCGGTTAAACCTCAAAACTAAAAACAGTCTCGTGAATTTTGAAAAGATGAATTTCTCGATATATAAAACTCGATTTCCAATTTTTTTAGATCGGCCATGATGGTTCGTATGCGACGATATTATAATACACATGAGACAAAACGCCTTTAGCTCCCACATCTCTCACTTTGCAATCGAATAATTTAATTTCGTAAAATATTTATTAGCATCGTAATTGGACGTAATTTACATTGTTCGTTTTGCATAATAATCGTATCACATGATTATACTGATTATATTATGCAAAGACGACTTATATTAATTATACATGCAATAGATCGTTTCTTCCAAGAGCCGCAATTTTCAGAAAAAGTAAATTTTTAATAACGTTTACCACTGGAAGATTTCCTTTGTGCGCAGTCATTCGTATTTAAATTAGTGCTTTTGTGATAGAATTTTATGCATATACGATGACGACAAGATTCATACATCGCAATGATTACAACAGAATCACATAAATACGTTTCTAATCTCGCAATTCACTCTGAATTACATGTCTTCAAACACCCACTAATACCACATCTATAATATTAATTATTATGTTATACGAGTGAGATTACTTAGATGTGCAATTCCTTCAAACTGATCTCACTAATTTCCGAAATCGACTCTGATACCTCACCGGAAATCCTACTAGAAAATTCGCACAAAACTCTATTTTGAAAACAAAGTAAAATTTAAAAAAAAAATCTTTAATATTAATATATTTCTGCCAGTGTTTTCGTTTGATTTTCAACAAGATTTACGTACATTTTAAAATATTTGAAACAAATTTAATTTAATTAAATTTCTATGCGAAAAAAGAAAAGAATCAGAGACAGAGGAATAGTGAAGTGACTCAAGTCGAGTTAAATGGTATGAAAATAATATGAAAGTATTAGATATACATATTTAAATTTTATTGTGTCAATGTTCAAAAAGATAATTAGTTTGTAGTTACAACTGTTATAGCTCGTTGACGATGTTAAAATGACTTTAAAGGTTTGCATATTTAAAATATTCCACTATCGTTATTTATGTACTTACTATAGTATAACTATACTATAGTATAAATAATTTTTTTATACAATTTTTAGAAAATTATTTGTATACTTCATTCTATACTATTTCATATTATTAAATGTTTATATGTCTCTTCCTTATTTGATAAAACTTTATCAACCTTTAATTTTCAAATGGAAAAACTCGTGATTCAAATTATACATTTTTAAAGAAATTGTTTTTATAAAAATGTTCACGTTTTGATTTCTAAATCCGATGAGTACTTCCTGAGTAATAAGCATTCAAATTTAAGACACAGCGAAATGGAGAAGTACCTACAACTATAATAGCACGTAATAAATGTTGATAATGACGTACTAAAATACTCCATCACTACGATGCTTCTTAAATTTGAATAAATTACATGGGTAATATTCATCGGATAAACAATAAAAAGCGAAAATTCTTATAAAAATACTGTAAACAAATCAATATACAATTTAAATTATAGGTTGCCATTTTTAAAGCTGAAGTTGATGTAGTTTTAAAATATAAGGGAGGAGAATAAAAATCTTTAAAACATGAAAAAATATAGAATGGGTTATACCCTATAGTACTACTATAATGTAACTATAGTATAATAATGTAATAATTCATTTTTCAAACAATTTCACCAAATTCTTTTTTTTACTTTCCGAGATATTACTTGGCCCATGAAAAAAAAAATCATCATATAAATATGTTAAATTAGCTAATATTCACTAAATTTTAACACATATTTCTATAAGTTTATTTATTAAAATTATGTTTATCATTCATATATTATAAGTCACTATAAATGTATTCATATATTTAAATCTATTTTATGATAACCAGTTAATAACAATGTTTACCTCAATAATTTATTAGTATAATTTGCCGTGATTACCTACCTCTAACTACCAATAATAACCTTTAATTGGTCACCTAGATTTTTTTTTACATTTGTATATTCACATTGAATATCTTCCATCAATTAATTATTGGTGTTAATAATAATTGAAAAATAACTTTTATCCAATGTATGGATTTTTAATGATTATAATAGCTTTTATTATGTTAAATTATTTAAACATTAAAATACTAATAATAAAAATCAATAGCAATAAATTAATTATCTTATATATTATTGAAGTATATTATAAAATATACAAGTATGTATTAATATGTTTACAAAATTTACCAGTTCATTCATTTAAAAATCCATCAAAATGTGTATATTATGTTATATTATATATATTGTGTTTTTATTACAAATATTTTTCTAATTTTTCCCAATTTGAGTGAAAATAAAAATCGATCAAATATATTATAAGGTACTAAAATATCGGAAAATTATTATTTTTTAAAAATATCTTGTTAGTTGTTTATTTTCAGTAACTTTGATTTCCATACTAATATAAATATGGAAATGAAAAAATAGTTGAATTCTTCGTTAAATTGATGTGAGGTTAAATTACAAATAAGTAATTATTATTTTTGTCATGATAAGTATTATTCAAAATAGAGTAATATAAATTTAAGTAAGTAATAAAGCAATTTTTAAGTAATATACAAAATACTAGGTTGGCTTGCAAATGCATTTAATAGTGACAATAAGAATAAATAAATATTATGCAGTCAGAAAAGCATTGTAGAAATTCTTTTTGGCATAATGAGTACTTACTTATATTGCAACATAAATACGTATATGAAAATAGGCATAATTATATTAGGCCGAAAATGAAATAGAAAAATAAAAATATAAGTATGTATATATAAAAAATATTTTTATAGAAAAAAACCCGTTTTAATTGTTCCGAACTATTGTCAATTAGTTTTCAGAAAAAAACGATTATATATTGTGATTAGTTTAAAAAAATCATATTTTTTTTAAATATTTTGCTTTTATAAATTTACATTACATATAAAATTAGCGATGTATTTTCTACATGTTTCTCGGAAAGGGCCGTCCAAAAATAGCTATAACACTAAAAAAAGCTGATAATGGATTTATGCGTTGAAGTCATAAAATCCAAAATTACACCTTCATAAAAATAGAATTAAAGTTGAAAAATCGCCTTGTTATTCGGGAATATATTATGTACAAACAGTTTTGATAAATCACTAAATCGTGTTTTAATTAGATGTTTAATAAAAATAATTGCGAATTTAGAAAAATTTTCATCTCGGAAATGTAAAAAAAAAAACAATCAAACAAATTGCGTAACATAGTATTCTATTCTCAATGCTGAAACTGTTTTTAATAATTGTATGTTGTTATTCAAACATTTCAGTTAGAAATACGAACACAAAGTTTCTCTATACGTATAATATAGATAATGTGTCGTTGGATGCGTGGTTTTGGTCACGCGGACAATCGATCACCATCCAGGTCGGTCAATTTGTTTTACATCTTTATTACTTTTCACCAGCTAACAAATTATTTTATTGTTTTAATATAGGACGTCTGTTATTATTTATTTATATTTTGTGGGATACGTTAAGTATATTATAATACTAAGCCTACAAGTTCCAAAACTCAAAGATACATTATAGCTAATAAAAAAAAAATAAATTAGAGTGGTTGAAAGTTATATATTTTTTGTTGATTTAGGTCTAAAAGTTTTAAGGAAATTAAAGATATCCAGAATTTTCCTATTTAATATCGTATAATATATTAAGATTCTGTAGGTTCTTTACTATGGATGATGTTGAAAACAGAATTTTAATATTTTTAAAAAAAATTTAAAAAAGGCGATTTAGTTTTTGGAAATCAATTACTTTTTAATCCTCTGCTATATGAAAATAAATTATAATTTGAAAAAACTTTTCCTCACATTCTCTAGTATATATTTTCAGAATTAAAATTAATATTGTAGGTACACTTAATTTTGTTAGGATTCGTAATCCTAACACATGTAGTTTTAATATTTTTTTTTTATTACTCAACAATAAAAATGTTACCGACATAGAACTGATTTAAAATTAATTTTTGAGTATTTTAATATATTTGAATTATTTTCATTTGTTTTTAATTTTTATAAATTTTTAAATTTTATAAATTTTTATAAACCCCTTGGAACTGATGTTTCTTTTGCAAGGACATTAAGTTAATTAAGTTAAACTAACTCAAAAGCATTCAATTAAAAATTAAAAGTTAACTAAAAATTATTTCAACTCATAAAGTTTAAATTTATAACAAAACAAATTTAACTCGGTTAAAAATAATTCGTTTACAATTTTTCATTGATCAAATTATATTTTAGTATCTTTAAATACATTCTAATAACATATCACAAATTCGTCCACAGTTTACCATTTTATATATGAAGTATTGATTTAATGTTTGATTTAACATGGAATTTAATTGTATGTCCTTAATGACCTTAATGTGCTAACTTATCTGAGTGATTGTAAAAATTTGGCTATAAAAAGTGTAATTAGTATACAATAAAATTGAAAAATAATTAAGTTAAAAGGAAAAATAAATTCAGTATGTAACTTGATTTAATATTCTTAAATAAAATTAACTTTTTAACCAGTGTTTTTGACCATCTTTTTTAATGCCAAACATTTAATTATATTTTTATATTGACACGACTCTTGTTGGAAAAATTAATTTGAGACTAATTTCAGATTGATTTTAATATATATGGGTTCTACAGTTGTAGATTGATTTGTCGAAGTGATAGGTACACAAATTATAGTGTCAATATAAATAAATAATGAATATAATTATTTTTCCAAAATATTAAAATTCGTTTCATTTTGAATATTTTTTGTATTACCTACTCACAGTTATAAAACCTATGTTTAATAGAAAATAAGTAAATTTATCAATATTGGCTAACGTAGATTAACGGGAATTTATTTCAAATCGATATAGTTTATTGAGAAATCTATATTCTCCATCTAGTACCTACAATCTTATTTGGTCTGTACACAACAAATCTCGATTCAAGACTTTTAGCGATTTAATTTAAAAGCAATTCGATGCAAAGACATATTACGATATTATATGGCATTGAACTGTATCGATTAGATATAAAGTATGAAGTATACAAGTGTCATAGAGAGAACGTATTATTTTCAAATAACAAAATAAATAAAAATTTACCAAAAATCAGGGACAGACTAGAAGCAAACTGGGATTAGCACTGGAAAATTGTAAAAAACCTGTCCAAAATATTAAATTAATATCTAAATCACATAGTTAAAACCAAAATAATCAAGCTGAAATATACAAGCAGTTTACTCAAAAAAATTCCACCTACCATACATTTTCTGTATTCAATAATCGTCACTTATACCAAAAATTTAACATTTCATAATAAAATGGTCAGGGAAACGCTAACAGTCGATCGCTTGAACACTTAAACTGTCGGTTATTCTGTAGTATATGCCACATCGGTTAGTTCCTATTGTCTTTTACCCGTCGATTTATGTAAATATAAAAAACGAACTATTATTTACACATATTTGTTTTCCAAAAATTAGAAAATAATCCATGAAACAACAACAAATTTTTCATAACTTACATATAATTAAGTTATACAATGACAATACTCAACATTTGTATAACGTATTAGAAAATACATCAAGTCTTAATGCTTTATCTATTGTTAATTTAAACATGACAATTTCTATCCCTTTCGTGTAGTAAAACTATGTATCTAAAAATTTGATCTCAAAATGTCGTTTACTGAACCAAAAAAATACAAAATATAATTTTCCCAATAATTTAATTACTTTATTCACTGCTTGGTCACTAGGACTTATAAAACACAGAATATTGCGTATTAATTAGATTTGTTAGGTTAATATTATTATATTTATATTCTAAAAAACGTGAAAACTGATTGAACCTAAATACGACACCCAAGGAGGTTAATATCATTTATAATTTACGGTTGGGTGTTTATGTCTGAAAATAATTCAAATCGTAAATTTTATGATAAATTCATCACATGTCCAACATATATAATGGATTAATGTAGCCATGCATAAATTCTATAGTGTCAGCTATATTACGAAATTCCTACATTTTCATTTCATTATTTGGACTAAAATTTTAACATATGTATCTACAGTATATAAACTATCAGTTCATTTTTTCCAGTTAAAATATTTATTTATTTACATAACATTATACTACAATACCGTTGAACACAGTATCTTATGCAAATTAATGTTTTAGAAATTAGGAGACAATCGTTTCAAATTTAAAATCAATCTGGCGATGTTTGCAAAAGTGGGCATTAACTGGTTAAAAAGTTAATGGTATTGAAAACATTTTAATACAACCACTTAATTATTCGTGCCATACAATAGTCAACATAAGTAGTTTAAATTAACATATTGAATCGCAGTTAATTTTATAATAACCCAGTAAAGTCAATACCTACTAGTCACATTTTTATATTATTTTAACTGAAATCCAAATATTGTGATAAAAATTATTAATTTTTATATTTATATTTATTATTATATAATAAAATATATATAATTATATAGTTATAATTATATGGATAGTGTTGTAAAATTGTCCATAACAATAAAAATGTATTTTTTTTTATTATTGATAATAATTAATAATAATTTAACTGTAGACCAAAAAATTAAATTTTTTAACTGAGTTAAGTAAAATGTTTAATTTTTATTTTTAAACGTTAAACGAGTTGAAATTATTTTTGTTAACTAATAAAGATTTTAACATAAGAAATCTCGGTGTGCTTAACATAAGAAAATTATTTTATAGAAAAACGAAAACGTTTTACGATAAATAAGTGTTATCAGAGTTTATTTGTAGTTACGAAAGAAAAAGTGTACTCAAAAAATAGAAGAAAAAATTTTGTGTTTCAATATTATTATTTTTTTTTTTTTTATGAATAAAAACTAAACTAGCCGAATAGTTATTTTAAAATACTATTTTAAGTTTTTTTTTTTTTTTTAAATTTATATCACATCAGTTCTATGTATTTTGTGCTATTGAAAAAATTATGGTGAACACAAATATAATATAATAATTATATTATATCTGTGTTTTACTATAATTTTTTTGATAACACAATATATGGAACTGATATACTTAATATAAATTGTAAAAAAATTATATTATCGATGTATTGGTTAAAAAATTAGTTGTTAACTACGACTACAGCCAGCAGAAAACTGTAATTTTTATAAAAGTTATTCATACCAAATATAAGTTTTATTAATTACACATTTATAACAAACATGAGTTATTACTTAATAGTTAATTAATAATGCCAATAATGGTTTTATTTACTATAATATAATATGTAAATACATATTATCTATATTACTTTATGCATAATACTTTTTTTTTAAAGGCAAAAAAATATTGAGCCTCAGCCCAACATAAATGGTAAGTAGGTGAACTTCAAAACAAAGTCCAGCTGACAAATGCTGACTTTATTAATGCTCTTAACTTGTTAACATAATATGTAACATATATAGGTATACGTTCCAAAAGAAAATTTTTATTTTTATTCATATAGCATACGGTACCTATATGGAAATATGCCCAACTCACTAATTTCAAATCGTAATATATTAAAATAAGAAAAATGGCCAATATTTTTTGATTGTAGTTTTGAAATAAGTGTATTAGAGTATTAAATTACGTCAAACACAAAAAATAAATAGAAAATAGGAGGCAGGTAAAACAGATTTATACCAAAATATTTCATGTTGTAAAAATGAAAGTTAATCGTTTTGTTTTATTTTTGTTGTTATTTAAATGTCAAATTTATTTATGTTATTAGAATTATCAAATAAGTAGGCATAAATGCTTTAATAATAAAATATTTTTTTATGAGTTTCATTAAAATTTAATACGAGTTTTTGTTTTCAAATATTTATTAAACAACAACTATTTAAAAAATTATTATTAAATATTTTTTTTCCTTTTATGTATAAGTATATTACATACGTAAAATATTTTTGTAGGACGAGAGATATATTTATGTTTTTAATATGCATTATTTTATTATTTTAGTGTTTGATTTTGTGTTTTATTTTAAAGTTATATTTCTTTTCACTTGTCTCTTGTAGCGTATCTTTCACCCTTTATAATATAGATTCAGGGGACTGATTGACTAGAAGCAATCCTGAACGAATGTACTTTGAGTTCCTTAGGGCCTAGTCTGACTACAAGCAATCCAGAACGACTGTACTTTAAGTTCCTTAGGACCTCGGTAAAACAACAAGGCTTTCAATGAACTCTTCTCACGGCTGCATGACCTGATCCTTTACCAGGCGTGATCCTGATTAAGTCATAGAGAAAATATAAAAGTACTGTGTTTTTATAAAGATACTATCGTTAATGAAAAAAGAAACTACGAGTTGAGTTTAAAAGTACATTTCATATATTTTGTGTCGCCGTACGCGTCCGTTTCAGAAAACCGGTGCATACGACACAACTCAATAAAACGTATACCACGGAACTTTTTATAATTTATCTACTTAAATGTGTTTAAATTTTATATTCGCATTTTTCTTGATATGTCTGGACATTTTATCATATAATAAAGAACATTTTAAAAATCAGATGTGTACTCTAGACTTATTTTACTTCAGATTTTTCATTAAATGAACAGCATCTTTCAATATTTTTGTAATCGAAATGATTTCCAACCCACACGTTTTATCGTATTTATACATTTTACCAGATGGTATAGCCAATAATTATCATAATATTGTAGATTTCTATATTCCAGTGAAAATGCGTATGATTGGAATGTAATATTACAATAAATCCAAGTAAATGATACTGACATTATATAATGAGAGTGAACGACAAAAATAATACATTTATCAGCGTGGAAATATATTAAAAATACGTAGTGTACCTAATATATTTTACTGTAGTTTATTTATAGGTACTTATACCTTTTCTGGAAATCAGTGAAATATATAAGATTATGATTATTATTTTCATTTTGTTTCGTTTTCTTGTGGTGGTAGGCATTATTAAAGAGGATTTAATAAAAAAAAAATAGTTTTGCGAAGCAAGAATCACACCGAAAGGAAAGACGTTAAAATAAATTAGTTTTTTTTTTGTTTTATTCCATGAGAAATTAGATGTCCGTGTAAATACTCCACGCTGTTTGCACATATTTATGACTACATTAAACAGAACAAAAATGGACTCGTTATCCATTTAGTCCATTTTCGTTTTACAGGTGTATAATTTCTATCATAAAACAAATCAGCCGTGTATTTATTACGGTTTTCTTGTGTTACGCGGTATTTAAATGTAGCCGTTTTGAAAATGTGCTTCCGACAACATATTTTCAACGTATTTATACAGAAAATGTACGAGAGTTCTGTGCAGTTTTATCAAAACTCAAAAGTCTTTATGTTATTGTTATTTTCTATGGACCTGTGTGTATTCAACACAAACGTGCCGTGAAATTATTATACATTGTTCACCGTATCTTCAAATTTAAATTAATTTTTGTATAAATTTGTATATACATTTATGCATTTGTACGTAAATTTCATTTTTTTTTGGAAACGAAATTTATCTCGTCGAGTTAAGCGCGTGCTTCGTAATAAATTAGATTTATTATTTATTTATTTACATAGTTAACGCGTAAGTATAGGCATAATAAAATATATTAATTCAAATAGGTATACTCTAAAAGTATTTCCGGTACTTTATAAGAATTCCAATAATTTTTAGTTTATTTATCGTTGCATAACAAATAGTTATTAACATTAAAACAAATATCTATAAAAACCTAATATTACATTGATACATTTTTTTATACGTATAATAACAATAAATTGTTTACAAAACATAATAGTACTTGCATTATTATCATTGATTAAAGGACGTCCATCTAAGAAAACTCGGGGGGGGGGGGGGATGTTGTGGACTGAAAAATCACTTAAAATTAATAAACTTTAAAAAAAAAGTTCATTCGTAAAAAACATGTCCCTCTTTTGCCCCTCTCCTTCCCTAATGGATGTCCCATGAATTAATTATATTGAATAACATTATGTAATTGTCGTTACCTTAAAATATAAATTTAAAAATATTTTGAATGGGGTGCAATTACTCGTATATAAGTAACTGGTATACAATACATATTACGCATTATTTTATATTTTAATTAGTAAGTATTTAATATTAAAGATTTTTGAATGTTTTATACATGATAATTCATAATTAAAAAATTAAAATACAAATCCAGTAAATTTTATCACATACATATATTTTAATTATTATCCAAAATGTATATTTTTATGATTTATTATTTATATATCATTATATTTGTATATAATATATATATATATATTATTTAAATATTTAAATAATATTATAAGATACTTTTAATATTTCAATAAATATGAAAAAAGTTCGTTTTCTAGTAAAAAATAATGCATTTCTAGGCAAATATAAATTATCTAGTAATAAACTTGTAAAAGTTATACAGAATACATATTCTATTTTTTGTCTGAAAAGTATTCAAAATAGTATTCGAATAGAAAAAAAAATTATTTCAATATAGTTATTCGAATACTTTACAAGACATGTATATAAGTATCTATTATCATATTATATTCAGATAGCCATGTAGGTATATTGGTGGATTATTTAAGTAAACCTTCATATTTAATATTAGATGATGATGAGCCAACGATTGGATAATTAACTATGAAATTTGAATTTTTATGCAAAATTCATTCAAACTAAGAAAGCGTATTTTTGTACATTATCATTCTTGGCCTATTAGAAAGAAATAGTTCAAGAGTCTAATTTTTATAAAATCTGATTTTTTTTTTTATACCATCTTATCATCACGCATTTTAAACTAAAATAAGATTTGAAAATTTACATTAATAAAGAAAATATAGTAAATTAATATTATAATAATATAATAATATCATTATATTCCTATGAAATATACCGATATTTAAATCTCGAAAACGTTCTATTGAACATATTCGAAATTCCTCGATAAAACATTTCCATTTTAAACTAGTAAATTATTGATAGCTAAGATAAATTAAATACATACATGAGATTTTGATCGGTTTTTAAGTGGGCACGTCATTATTAAAGAAAGTATATTTTAAAAAAATGTAGTCGAAACCTTAGGTTCATATGTATTACAATTATGAATTTTGTGTACGACAGGGTCTTAATATTTAATCGAAAGACTATGCATGTGATAGCGGTAAATGTTTTGTATTATTTTTAGTTTAACAATATCCGTATATTATTAACCTATATTTTTGTAGGTAGGTAGGTACCTACCTTTATATAATGGAATTTCTCTTCGGAAATACAATTATATGCACACACGACGTCATTTATATAATATAACGAAAACTTTCAAAACTTATTATCACAGCAGTAATTTATGACGTATTCGTATTAGATACGAATTAATATTATTATTACTGTTCGGATATGAAAACCGCATGTATATCGCGTGTATAAACCGAGCTTTCGATAATAATGTGTAACGGTTTGAAATGTACCTACTTATAACAATATAGTTTAACCGTGGATGATACAAGACTGAAAAATTCATCGATTATATTTGTACTCCGTTGTTGAGACAAGTTAAGGTATGTATGTTTTATATACTGTAAATAGGTACTTATTATAAATCAATAAAAATATAAATCATATATAAACGAGAAATTAATTCAACATTTGAAACGAATTTTTCAACTGAAATAAAATTATGTCAATTAAAGAAAATATATTTTACCTTTTGAAATGGGCTTCAAGTAGTAAAATACATACTAAGGCCTCCAGCAAAAAATTAATATATCTCTGAAAAGGGAAAACAAGAAAAAAAGATCAATCGATAATTCTCCCCTCCCCGAAAAATCGAAAAATTATTTTAAAAACAGTAAATAAGAAATAAAAATAAAGGTAATTTGTGTAATTATTGTCCACAATATCATTGTAATAATTTGTTATTACTGCACCCCTGACACAAATTGCCTGGTCCTAGGTACGGCTCTGTTAGTTTACATTTATATTCATATTGTTAGTATTTATTACTCATTAACCACAAATAAGTTTATTCCAATTTCCAATTTTAAAATATTGTTTATAAAAATATTTAATGATTTGGTATAATAAAAAGTGGTTTTTAGAAAAAAATAAATGGATTAGCCGGATAATTTTTTTTTTAGTCTCCGAAATTTAGTACCAAATTAGTTTAGGTAAAATAATTGAAAAATATGAAAAAAAATGAGACAATGCATTAAAAGGTTCAATTTATTTTTGTTTTATTAACTGCTAAAAAATTCAAATTCACTTCTGAATAGTAAGTTCATTATGAATTAAAGCTCGTGAAAATTAGTTATTAAGTTATAATCATTTTAAAAAATTTACTTGGAATTCAAAACCTTAACTTTTTATCGCTATAATGTCCTTTTTTTAAAGAGAAATTGGTGTTAAGTTAATGTTAAGTTAAATTATCATCGAATAATAATCGTACACCATTGGTAACACATAGCACAGGTTGTAATTGGTAACATAATGGTAATATATTGGTAATTGGTGTACAAATTGTGATTGGGGATTTGGTTCTTTTTTTGTCATCTACAATATTATTTCCCATAAGATGCACTTGGGTCTAAAATAAAAATGTCTAACGGTTTTATGTGCATGTCACAAAACGTTGTTGATGACTCCGACGATAGCCACATAGGTACTTATTACTTAAGTAATCTTATGTTATTGGAACAAACAAACTAAAAATAGTTCTATACAATAATATTCTTGAACCTTGATATTTCACTTACATATTTATTTATACATACGATATAATTATAATGAACTTTTCTACAGATTTGGGATATTTATAGTGTCATTGATTCAATTTGATGAACATTTAAAAAAATGTATCTCTATAAATTTTTGTTCAATTTAATTAAAAAGAATGTAAACATTATTTCCAGCAAGCGAAATTCAATAATGTATTCTTCATGCTTCTTAAATAAGTATTTTTAAGTTCACGAAACAAGTGTGAAAAGTCAAAAAATTCTTGATATGGGTTCATAATAAAATACGTCAGAACGAAAAAAAAATCTATGGAAGAGAAATTATTAAAACTTTATATAATATAATAGCATGTCAATTATTTTTAGTCCTAAACAAACGAATAAATTAATACATTAAAAGGAAAACAAAAAATAATAATATTTAGAAATACATAAAGTAGGTACCTATAATTAATAAAAAATGTCTTGGTTTATACATCCAATGAATATATTTGTGCTTAACTAATATATTACTTATTGTTAAATGTGAGATTAAATATGAATGCATTTTTAAAAGTTATATCTCACATATAAAATCGTATTTAAATCTACACTTTAAACGAAATTTAAGATTATTTTTATTACTTACCTATATATATTATTTTATATTGAATGACATAAAAATAATCCAAATTGTGTTTTATACAAAACGTTAATTCTGCAAATTTAAAATTATTTGGTTTTTAAAAATTGTCAATAAATACATAAGTCAATTATTGTAAACGATATCTACTTATATCTTTACTTAAACTTCGAGTATATTCCAATTTTTCAACGATTAATTATCTATTTAAAAGTGTATAAAAAAAAATACTTCAATATTAAATTAATAGTTTTCTTACTACGTAAATTGTAATAAAAATCAATTACCTACTAATTACTAGTATCACTATTTGCACTATTTGTTCGATGTTTATACTTAAATGAATTTGGACATATATAAAAAAGGGTTATTTTCTATTAAGTAGAATATTGAATTTATATAAATTAATATTTTATACTATTCGTTGGCTAATTTTTTTTATACCTATTTATTTAATATCTTCATTTATACGACAAAAGGATTACTGATAATAAAAAAAAAAAACGTAATATTTATTGCAATATGGATTAACTATTATTTGTAATAAAAAAAAAAACTCATTTCCACGTTCATAATATATACAAAACAATGGAATAATTTAGAACTTGATAACGAGACATTTAATGTTTGTTTGATATTCAACAACTACGTTAATTACAAATATTATTCAATATATTTGCGTATGTTACTTATTAATTAATTTAAAAGTAGGTCACCTGATGTTGTAAATGTATAACTACACAAAGTTAATGATTAGATATTATGTATCTAATAAGTAATATTATAAACAAATTTAGGATTTTTTTTATTTCATCAGTAGTGTACAAACCGTGTATGGTAAAATTAATTTACTCGAAAATTGAAACTTTAGATAATATTTACTCGTACGGTAGTCTAAATACATTGCTAGACTAAAATTAGGATAGTGTTTGTTGTATCACTAATAATAATTTATTACAACGTCTATTACAAGTAGGAAATGCAATATTAAGTGCCAAAAATAGTACACGTCCAAGGTGACTAACTTAAAAAGAAAAATGATATGAATTTCTATCAATAAATTTCGGAATATCTGAAATAAAATAGTAAGTACTTAAAACGCAGGTACGGCGGTGCACAATAATATATTTATATCACTTTTAAGACGTTTATTTAATATAAGGTACACTAAAAATTATTGTAACTGACAAAATAGTCATTTGACATTTTTAAAAACTGTTTATACTTTGTTAATTAGGGTGAAATATGATAATTATTTGTTTAAACACGAATTTTAATACGAATTATGTATTTAAATATTAACTTGCATCCTTATTGTTTGTACGAAATATGTATGCACAATATTTATATATATTATATATAAATAGTTGCTTTCATTGTAGCTCTATTCTCTGCACACAAACACAAATTAGTATGCAAATTTATCACTAAATATAACTTTTACTTATAAGTAGGAATATGGAGTAAATGATTTTATCAATTTTGAAGAAAAGATAATTTATAAAATTAACCTAATGCACTATTTAAATTGTTATATAATCATCACATTGGATAGTAGGTATTTGGAAAAATAATTCAATTCTAAGCAAAATACTTAGGTACTTGGCCAGACTGTTTTAACCACATCGAATACTAGTATTGAACATAATGCAGAATATATGTTATTCAATTTTGAATAATTCAGATTTTCTTTACGGTACCAATATCGATTTTTCAAGTTAGCATCATTATATATAATGTATTATGTTCACTCGGGAAACTTGTACAAATTATAACGATATAGTTAATTTTCATAAAATTAATGATTAATTAATTCAACATTAAATTTAATATACAACATTTCGATAATTATTTCCTTATATGAATTTTACACATGGGGTATGTTCAGTGGTTCATATACCATATAAATTTACATGTAAATCTACATGAGTGGTAAATAGTCGTATAATTACCATTATAAAAATAATATTCGAACTCGAGAATTTAAGTGTAGTTGAGTATTTTTATAATTATCTAAATATATTTATATACTAGGTCTTCTCTCTCATCTCTATAGTAATGAAAACTCTTTAAGAATTTTCACCGCCATCACGCCATCAAAACTGCTTGAAATGGAAAAAATGGCTTTTCAAATGAATCTCACTAAAACCAAATTGGCACAAAAAAAAATAGCTCTTTACTTCATAACTCGTGCACAAATTCTGATTCTCGAAATCAATTTCTTGATGAAAATTACTGAAATTTATTTAAAATATATCGTAAGAATCAATGAAATTCACATTTTGTTATAAAACTCCTTAATATGCACTAAAAATAATATATGCTGTTAAAATCGCATATTCATGAAAATCCGTGTGTATATTTATACCTACGTTAATCATGAATTATATCTTAAAGGTATAATATTATATAATATAACATAATTTTATACATATAGATTCATTTAAATTTCTAAGACCCTTAAGATACTTTTTATGTATTAATAAAAAACTTATTTTTGGGATTATATAAAAAGTAAAAATAAAACCTCTTAAAATAATAATGATTAAAATAATACAAGTATTAGGTATTACTTGAAAATATTTTTAAAAGTTATCTTACAAGACTGGAATCAATCTGAAAAATATATATATTACATGCATTACTGGTTTTTAGTCGATAATAATGAAATTAAATTTATTGATAATCATTCAAATATTCGTATCATTAATATCACGTTAACATTTTATATTTTTAAAAACTATAATAGCGTATACTGAACGCAATAATAACAATTTTTTTTAATTCAGAGAACAATTGTCTGTTTTCATAACAATTTAGTGAACACAGTTAATAAACTAATAAAAAACTATACTTGCATAAATCTATATACACACACAATATATATAATATATATATATATACTATTATTAAGGTTAGAAATTGATAACCCGTTGAAATTATAGCAAATAAAATACACTTGCTCTCTGTATGAAAATGAGTTTTGCTTTTCAAATAATCCAGGAGATCGTTTTAATATTTTTAATTCTTTTTATAAAGGACTTATAAAATCTCGTTTTCTGCTGAAAATGTGTGTCTTAATTAAAAATAAAAAAATAATAATATTTAGTATAATAAAATTAATTTTTAGAAAAATGTATTTTATTCCTTTTAGTTTAATCCACAAAATATTATTTAAGATTTTAGGTATCTTGGTAGAATTATTTTTTTTTTTTTTTAATAAGAGCAATCAGAATATGACCCGATTTAATTTAAAAAAAAATCCAGAGGTAGTTATATAATAATATGACCGCTCGAACGAAACGTCTAAACGATATAGAGAAAGCACAACAACTGTTTAATATACAGAATCACTTGGACCAACCCCTAAAGTTAATTCCCTTGTTTATTGAATTTCATTCAATTTCAGACGCCATAGATTCAACAAGTTAAAAATTAAATACAAGCAGTGGTAAAAAAAAAAGGAGGTTGCAATCTCTTGTCTTATATTCATTGATATTTTTCATTGCACTCGATTTGACCAAAAATAATGAATCCATCTTGAATATTTTGTATAGGTACTTTATATATATTTATATATAATATTTAATCGATTTGTAATTTATTTATTCTTGTCAAATTTAAATTAACTCCAGTATCCTGCGGGTTAGTTTGAAGTTCTTTGTAATAACAACTATTAAGTTACTTTTAAACATATTTTTAAATGTATATGACTTATAGTCTATATAGATTATTATGGAAGCTTGGGATTACTAAAGAAGAAGTTGCTAACAAACTCCAGTGTTTTCATATATTGTTATAAGTATAACTTTGGACTACGAATCAAAAAACGATTGAAACGTATTACGGAATTTATAACGGAAACAATATTAGAAAAATTTTACTAAACATATTATAAAAAAACACTATGGATAATATAAATATAAATTAATAGCTTTTAATTTGCAATGATCTAATACAATAAATAATTGTTACCTAACGTTTAAGTTATCATTACGTTAAGCGATATGAATATCATGCATAAATTTAGAGTTTGAAAATTTCCGGAAAAATTAAAATCCGGAAAAATACTCGGAAAAACCACGTTTTTTCCGAAAAATTGGAAAAATTGAGGAAAAAAAAGAGAGCAACATATACTACCGTTATATCAACTATGTACAGCCTACTTACCTGTCTTTTTCAAATTTTAAATAATAATGAATTATCCTTTCGGACTAAAGTAACGATAAACTATAATTCCACTATCTGTATCTGGATTCTAGACAATTTTTAAATGTTATTATATTGATTACATTGATATTGAACATTGAAAAGTTTGAGCCGTTTGACGGGATGTGATAAGGCGGTCGGTGCGTCA